>JAVJIF010014073.1:0-109926 GCA_038442645.1 Agave tequilana
AAGGCACCGACTCTACATACTTTCAACGGTATGGGTCACCGAACCAGCATATATACTACTTTAAATCCCAATCTGGGAACATAGTATCGAACAATACCATCATGGCTTGTTTATTCATTGACACTCTCTCAAGGGGATTGCCTTTGAATGGTTCATGAAGTTACCTGCTGGCTCTATCAAAACTTGGACCGACTTGAAAAAGCTATTTCTTTCTGGCTCGCTCTTTGAAGATGATACGGAGGTAACAATGCCAACTCTTCTCACCATGAAGCAGAGAAAGGAAGTCCATCAAAGCTCTCGTGGAGAGATTTCGGAGTATGGCACTCTTTTGTCCAAGTGGCATGTCCCAATCCACACTGGTGTAAATGTGCTGCCACAACCTATAGACTGCACTATGCGCCCATAGGGAGTGGCAGAATGCCGCACTTGGAAGCAACTGGTGCAATAAGGCGAGCATGCAGAGGAATAGTCGCCCGGGTCAAGGCGAGAAAGATAGCAAACCAGACCTGACAAATCGACGCGACGCACTTCAAAGTCATCTTCTCAGCCAAAAAGATGAGATACTCTGGCAACGAAGGTTAATCACCTTCAGAATCCCAGTCAACTAGAGGGGTGGAGTTCCCGGCCAAGCACATGCAGTAAATTTATACTCCTTCAAGGATGAACACGTGGTCACTTTGTTTAAGTTTCTCCAAAAGAGTAACAAGCTTAGATTACCAGAGTCAGATGGCCCTGATGAAGTCAGTAAGACTGATGATCCCAACTACTGTTTTTATATCACAGGATTTGGGGAACTTTATGAAGAACAGTTACATCTTCAAGGATGTTCTTCAGCTCTAATCAACGCAGATGTCCTCAAACTCCGTCCAAGTAAAAGAAGGTGACAGCTAACATAACGTCCTTTTATTTTGGCAAAGAACTCCTATCAGTACCAGCCAGAGTGGTTCCCATCTCAAAGGAAAACTAAGGGTGATCAATAATTACCCCACACAAAAAGGAGAAAGGCCTTGTCTCTGTCCCTACTCCTCGAGGAAAGATAATGTGGGTTCACCCCGACATTATCAAAAGCCAATAATGGACAACTGTTAAAAATAAAAAGCTAAATGCAAGGGTCAAAAGCCAATTCTGTTCAGGAGAATCGAGTCTGTAAGTGACTCGTAAAAGCTCGAAAGAACGATCTTGAGTCCCTCAGTTCTCTCATTACGGCCAAATGCATATCGTATAATGGAAAATATCAGGTATTACCTGACAAAAAGTCTGATTTGAATTTTGGCCAAGGAACAACACTGCTCCTTCTTTTGTCCCAAAGGGAAAGCCCTGACTACTATCATCAACTCAAAGGGGGTTAAGCTACGTGTCAACAACATCCCATCGGGCTCTGTGTCTGAGAAATATTATATCATTACCACTGTCAGGCACTTCACATGGGAATCAGATTCCATTGTCTGTGCGTATCTTTGAAGATCTTTCAGTGAATATGATTTTAACTAGCCATCTGGAGGATGAAGATGTAGGTGAAGAAATGATCCAGTCAGACACCAATCCCGAAATCAAACACCTGAATACTCTCTGGACATCCACTTCAAGCAGCGTGAGCCTTCTAAAGAATGATAAAGTGATTCAAATCAACCTAGGAGATGATGTTAACCCTAAACCCATCTTCATAAGTGAGAGCTTACCGCTCTCGGAGAAAAGAAGACTAATACGTCTCATAAAGAGTACATAGACATCTTCACTTGGAACTACGAGGACATGCCCAGACTTGATCCTCAAGTTTCATATACATCACCTCATCATCAATCCTGATGTGAAACCAGTCATACAATAGCAACAATGGTTCTGTCCAAAAATAATGAAGGCATTTGAATCGGAAGTTAAAATCTCATAGACTCCAGTTTCATCAGTGAAGAACAGCACCCGACTGGATAGGCCAACATCATGCCCGTTACCAAGAAGAATGGGAAGATCCAGATTTGCATCAACTTCCATGACCTGAATGTTGCCATCCCAAAGATGAATTCCTCTCCCTAAAGATGAATTTCCTCTCCCGATCACGGATGTTATGACGACAATACGTGCAGTTTCGAGAAGATGTCCTTCATGAACAAAATTTCAGGATACAATCAAATCAAGATGTCCTTGAAGATGAAAAGCATACATCTTTCAGAACGCTACTGAGGGTGTATTGACCGTGATGTCTTCTGGCTTGAAGAACGCAGGGGCGACATATCAACGGGCAATGAATACAATCTTCCACGAGTATATAAGGCAGACTGTAGAATACTACGTACGATATTACAGTAAGAGGCATGCTAAAGGTGATTACATTGCAGATCTGAAGAGAGTATTCAACATCATGCGGGCACATCAACTGAAATGAACCCAACCAAGTCCTTCATGGGAATAGCCAGTGGCATTTCTTTAGTTTATTGTAACATCCAAGGAATCCATCTCGAGCCGAGAAAGTCCTTTTATACATGAGATGCAACCTCCAAGAAATCTCAGAGAACTCAAAGGGTTGTAAAATGACTGGCTTACATTCGAAGATTCTATCGATTCTTTTCGGACGTTGCCAACCGTTCACGAAACTGATGAGAAGAGAGTCATATTTATTTGGTACAATACTTGCCAAAAACGTTCAAGGGATCAAGCATACCTGATTCATCCACCCGTCCTCGCAGCTCCAGTATCAGGGAGACCCTTCCTGATATACGTTTTACCTATTGATCATTCTCTAAGAGCCTTACTAGCCCAAAAAAATAATCAGGGACACAGCAAGTAATCTATTACCTAAGTAAAATCATGATCAGAGCAGAACGTCGTTACAACCCAGTCAAAAAGGAGTTCTAACCTTAGTCCTTGCTGTCGAGAAAATGTGAGACTACCTGGTGGGCCACTATTCACATCATATCGAAAGTTAATCCTTTGAGATTGCTTATGACAAAACCATCATCGCTAAATAATCGATTGCAAAATGGGCTATATTGCTCTCGTAATACGAGATGCAATTTCTTGCTACAGAAAGTTTAAAAGGAAAGCAGTGGCAGACTTCTTGGTTGAACATCTAGATCCTAAAGCATACCAGAGTTTACAAAGATCTCCCGATTAGATAGTTGAAGTCTACATGAAACGTATTTCAAAGAGCAAGTCTGGCAATTATTCTTCGAAAACACATCAAGGATGGGTCCCGCAGGAAACTTTGTAGCTGGAATGGAGGTAGTGCTCGTATCTTCACAAAACTACGTGATCCCTCATGCATTCTCATTAACTGAGCCGTGTTCCAATAACGTTTGCAGAATACAATACTCTCTTGATCAGGATGCAACTTGCTGAAGAGATTGGATTCAAAAAATCTTGAAGCATACGGTGATTCAAAGCTCATCGTCAACTACGTTCGCGGGGAGTATGAAGTCCGACATGAAGACTTGGTGCCCTATCATAATGCAACCATTAACATGGAGGAGGAACCTTAGAAGCTTCTACATTGACCATGTACCACATCAGCAAAATGCGCAAGTAGATGCTTGGCGTCTCTCGCTGCTTCATTGTCCTTCCAGTCGGAGCCACAAAAAAAGTACTCGTCTACAGTCACGACTTGTACTGCCCAAAATTCACCTTTAAAGAAAGTCAAACTCCAAGAGGAGACCTTCAAGTCGAAGAGGTTTTGAAGACTTCAACAGGTCCGAAAACTCAGAGATTGGTGATTCTCGTTCATCAACTTTGTTCTTATACAACATCTTGCCCAAACGACCCCAAGGAGGCAGTCGACTCAGAAAAAAAGGCTCCTCGATTCTACTACAATGCGATTACATAAACATTATATCGCAGATTGTTGATATGAAATTTTACCCCGCTACTTTCATACAAAGAGGCACAGGAGGGCACTCGGGAAGCTCACAGCGGTATGTGCAGAGCTCACCAACCCGGACCTAAGCTCGGAGACCGGTTTCGAAGACTTTGCTACTATTGACCGAAGATGATCCCTGATGCCATCGCCTATGCTAAGCATTATCATGTCTGTCAGATCTACGGTGACTTTATCCATCAAGTGCCGGGACATCTTCATCCAACGACTTCTTCATTGCCATTTGAGATGTGGGGAATGAATGTTACTCTAAAACATCCAAAGGACATCGCTTCATCTTGGCCATAAATGACTACTTCTCTAAGTGGGGGGAAGTCATTCCCCTGAAGGAAGTAAAGACATCAAACATGATCAGATTCATTAAACATCACTGCTCTATCGCTTTGGTGTATCCGACAAATTATCCACGATGGACCTCAATTGTCAGCCATGCATTTCAGAGGTTCTGTAAAATTTTAGGGTTCAAAGTGTGTCTTTAACAGTACTATCCAGCTGCTAACGGTCTCGTAGAAGCTTTTAACAAAACTATTGGAAAGCTTCTCAAGAATTTCATCTCAAAAAGCCAACGTGACTAGGACGATAAATTAGGCAAATTCCTCTGGGCCTACCGAATAACTGTGAGAACCCCCGACAAAGGCTACGTCATTCTCCTTGGTGTACGAATGTGAAGCCGTACTCCCGCTGGAGTTCAAATTTCATCTCAGTGCGTTGCTTTGACAATAGAGATAATAGACGAGGAGAAGCATCAATTGCGACTCTAGGAGTTAGAAGCTTTGGACGACAAACATCTACAAGCTCAACAATAAATCGAGCTCTATCAAACTTGTATTTTCAGAGCCTTCAATAAGAAAGTCAGAGAATAGATTTTCAAGAAAGGCGAGCTTATCTTAACTGTCAGAAGACCCATGGTTATGATACATAAGACGAAAGAAAATTTTCAGCCTAAATGGGAAGGACCATTTGTAGTAGAGTCATTCTACTCAAATGGAGCATATCACCTTATAACTCCAGACGGCGATACGCTCATGATGCCGACCCATGGTAGATTCTTAAAGAAGTACTATCCTTAAAGGTATATGTCTCATGATTAAGTTGACACTATAGCTTTGTTAAAAGATTCACCCTGATCAGCTAGATAAATTAGGGTTTGAGATCTAAGATGCTTGGGAGAGCGCCAAAGAAAAGCTTTCTCATTCAATGGATCAAATCACGGTCGGTCGACACTGAGCCGACCGAACATTGATGACATTATGATGCATGATGTCAACATTGAAGTAATGACAAAGCTGGAAACTCCGGTTTTAACCTTGTCACTCTTCTCATTATCAAGTTAACACTATTGTTGGCATGTCGAAAAGATGACTCCCAAATAGCACTTTAAACCAGTCCTGAATGATGTTTAACTTGTCAAACTTACAAAAGACAAGTCCAACAACAGGCTGAAGACCTGTCCATCCCCTATGGACAGACGTAATTTGAACTACATTGATCTAGTGAAGAAGACAGTGGCCAAAATTTACCTATTGAAGAAAATCTAAAGAAGCTAAACCTAGCTTCGCTGCAAGCTTTTTTTTTAGCTTCGCAGCAAAACCATAGCTTCGTTGTGAACTCATTTTCTAGCTTCATGTGAAGCTTGTTCATAGCTAGATTGAGATTTATCTCTAGCTCCGCTGAGGGCTCATTTCTAAGCTTCGCTACAAGCTGCATTTGCTCTATTAAGAGCTCAATATCAGCTTCACAACAACTCAATAGCTCCGTTGTGGGCTTAGCTCGCATAAAGCTCTCTTCTTAGCTCCGTTGTGACTACTCTCTGCTGCGAGTTTCATAGAGTCCATTTTGACCTTTTAAATCTCAGCACAAGATTAATGTGATCATTATCACGTTTTAGGCAGTTGTTTGCCTTGATCCAATCACTCCTCAATCAGTTGAGGTAATCAAGGAAAATCACTTAAATATATGGAGAAAATCAGGATTAATATAACAACCCTGAGCCAGCTGGCTAATTAACTTTGCCAGCACGTGCTACCTTTACAGAAGCTGTGTTTTAGCTTCGCTACGAAGCTACTTTGGCTTCACAGTGAAGTTAATCTATGCTGATTTTTAAGGGAGCAGTCACACCCCTTGAAGCCTATAATAGCCCTTACTAGGCAAGCTAAGGGCTGGAGATTTTGGAGGGTTCGTTGGATTTGGGATAACCCCAACCTAATCCTGAGAGCAAAAATTGCTGAAGAGAAGAGCTTCTAGCACACACGGAGATCAATCTCCACCTTCTGACTTTTCTTGGAGAATTTTGCTTTTCTTTTAGAGTGCTAAAACCCTCATGATCTTCCTTTTTTAAAAGATTTTCGGAACCAAGTAAGAAGGAAATCCTTAGGTAGAAGACCTGAAAACTCAATCACACGCATCGTCATGGAACAACGTGGTCATGTGCCAACCAGATTTTCACCGGCACACTTTCTCAGAAATTCAATAGAAAAACTTGTAATTTTCTACAATTTTGTAAAGTTTTTCCCCAATTAATATCCATGGAAACAAGATGACGACTCCGCTGGGAAGGGTCTTCTTTAACAAAAAAAAAGATATTGTTGCAATTAGATGATGAAACCCTTGAGTCTAACACTGAAACATTGCCAGTTTGATCAAGAGAAGTTTGAGTAACTTTCTCCGAGGGCAGTTCTACCGTTATTAGTGCGCGTAAATGAAGGAAGATCTCAGTGGCTAGGTCTCCTCTGGCCATGGCTTGAAAGCAAGTCCCTGATGGGACGAAGAAGGTCGTTTATTGGCCTAAGAGACTGAATTAGCTTCGCACCAGCACCACATGTTGTGTGTGAAGCTAAATCTGCCTCAAAGTCTCTGAATTGAAAATCCATTCAACCTAGTCAGGATAATGGATACCTAATCTCAACTTCGACAGAAGCTTATGTAGTCTCTGATTGCGAGACTACTTCAGGTCTTCATAGAACTCAGGTTCGCTTCTCCCGCGAAGCTAAGGCTAAGCACTCATAAGTGCTAGCAGCGAAGCTATGGTAACTTCCTTTCCCACTGCCAAGCTTCTATCTACGAAGCTAAATCTGAAGCACACTTTGGTGCTAACAGCGAAGTTACTTTGCTTAAAGAAAAAGTACTTCATAGTACTAAAACACCAAGTGTTGTTCGTCCGCATGTCGAAGCTATCTTAACTTCACTCCCAGCCAAGAAAGAGCCTCTAAGGCTAAGTCTAGGGTTAAACCTAAGACTAGGCAAAGATATCTTAACTTGCTCTCAGCCAAGAAAGAGACTCCTAAGGCTAAGTCGAGGGTTAAACCTAAGACTATTCAGCCTGTCCAGGTTTGTATCTAGCCTCCCTAGTGTCCGTATTCGATTAATTAGGTCCAGTGATTGTAAGTAAATGTAGTGAGAATTACCGTGTAGATTTGCGCTAACGGGTCGTGATCCACGAGGAGGAATGCGATGAAAGCTTTCGATGTATTATTTCAAAAGCAAGAATGGTGTTAATATTTTTTTATGAAAAGAGAGAGAGTAGAGAGATGATCTAAAAAAAACTTGAAATTTGGGAAAGATTTTGGAGAAAATGATCATTAAAAGGCTTTGATAGTGATGGTGTTTGTTTATTTTTAATAAAGAGAAATCCGGCTCACTAATCTTTACCCAATTCTAGATTCTTTTTTGAAAAGTTCGAGTGCCTCAATGAGATCATAGGCAAAAAGTTTAACCTTGTATTTAAAAGAGATCAAGTAAAACACATAAGATGGTTATTTAGAAATTGAACTTTGTGTTTTGAAATCTTTTTTTGAATTGAATATTAAACTATCAAAGCATTAAAGCAAGCATGGAATAAAAATAAGTTCTTTTTAATGTTAAATTTCAAGATTAAGTTCAAAATCTAATCCCATCCTCATGTGCTTTCAAGAACACTCGCAATAAGCAAGGCTTAGTTAAGGCATTCATATAATTCAGTTGGGTCTTTTCATTAATACCAATCAAGAATCAATACTAGAGAGGAGAGATTAGTGAGCCCAGAAAAAGATTTTAACTACTTAGTACTAAAAGAAAACATTAAATTGAAATACAATATACCCGTGAGTTGGAGGAGAAAAGAAGTCCGTCGAATCTTTATTGATGTCACTTCAACTTCAGATTATAATCACTCTTTCTCTCTCTCACTTTGTTTTTAACTGAACTACAGATTAATAACTGAGATATAACTTCTCATAAACTATCTAACAATGAACCCAAACCCTAAAAATAAAGAGAAAAACTTAAACTAGTCTTCGGTCCCTCCTTCAGTAAACTCCTTCCCTGTTATAGGTAAAAACCTAGAGGGAAGAGGAGTGAGGAGATAAGGGAAGCTGACTATTTCTGAATTTGAATCCTTCCCTTATTCCAAACTTGATTTGATGTAGATATTCAATTCTGATCTGCAGCTTGTTGGCGTGTTGATTACTGAATATAACTTATCAAATAATAGAATTAGAATAGTAATTAACTTAAGAGTTGTAGCCCTTTAAGTCTTTTTTCTGGATCATCCTGAATCATCAGATTTAAGTTTCAGTAGTGAAAGTTATGATTCAAATACTAAACTGTATCCAGTCTGAATCTGAGTCAAATTGCTTCATCTTATCCGTTGATCTTGTCTCCATCTATTTATCTCTTTGGATTTTGAATTTGAACTCTATATTTGACGTTATACTCGATTGATCTTTAGCTAACCAAAATAGATTTATAGAAATTCGAATTTTACCGATTTTCATTTGGTGTTATCTTTCTGATTTGCGTTAATCTTTAACTGGAATTATCCCTATCCCCTTGAATATTTGTCCCCATCTTATTTAAGATTTAAATTTAATTAAATCAAGTTTAAGTGGGCTTTTGGGCTTAATTTTCTTCCACTTCCATTAGTGATGAGCTTACATATTATAAATAAAAATATGATTAAATACATGATTTATTAGGCAATAATCATGGGAATGTGACATTAGATATGCAATATATGTGACCATTCATACCCCCACACTTATATTTTGCTCGCCCTCGAGCAAAAGATCAAAACTAATCCTAATCAATTATTAGACCACTTTCGCAGGTCACTCGATTGCACTGAGCATGTGCGATAAGTTGTTAAATCTCTAGGTACCCCTAAAAGACGAGTTTTATCTTGTGAGGGTTTTCAGTGGATTGCACCCACGAAATCCATAAAGAAAGAAAAAAGTGTTAGTATTTTTGAAAAGCAATTTGAAAAAGAGAGAAATATTTGAAGTATTACTGTAAGAGTTCAAGTAATCTATAAGTTATAAGAAAATTGAATTTTTCATTCCTAAACTTAGTCTCTATTCAAAAACTTGTTATCAATTAAGGTAAGGAGTCAAACTGTATTTCTCATCTGGTCTATTATTTTATCTTAAGTCATATACACCTTTGTGATTGTGAAATTTTGACTAAGGGTTCTTTAACTTTAACTCTCATGTCTTATTTATCTTTATGTTTTGTGATATTATTCCTTAATTCTATTAGGCTTTCTAATCTGCCCATGTAACGAGCCTTTAGTTGGTGACATCCAAACCGATGGTCTTAGGCAACCAGGTGAGAAAACACCCCAAGGACTTGAGGACTCGAGCAAATAAGGCTACAAAATTAAGAATTTTTTTATAAGATGTACTACTTTTAGGCATGAATATTTATGCTTTATAAGGCACAAATACCCAGCTTAATTGGAGGATTTTATATATATATATATATATTATATATATATATATATCTATATATATATATATATATATATATATATATATATATATTAGAGATGACTTGTATCCTTTCAAAAGATTTGATCCCGGATCCTTCCCACTCAAATTAAACCCTCTAACATTCGAATACAAGATCCACTCCGTTGAAGTTGATCTATACTATTTCAAGTATCTATAAACCAAAAATCAAGTGTTTTAAAATACTTTTTGCCCATCCATCAAGTAGGGGAAAAACGGACGGCCTAAATAGTGAGTTGGTTAGTTTAACGGTGTAGAACATTTGAAATCTAACTAAAATTAGTTTATAGGGGTTTTTTAAATGTTTAGATCATAATGAAATGGCCAGATCGAGAATTTTGTATGTCTAAAGACATAGATCTAACTAACTCACTACTTTCGGCGTCCATTTGCGTCGCATGATGATGAGCAAAAAGTATTTAAAACACTTAATTTTTGGTTTATAGATACTTGAAAATAGTAGATCAACTTCAACGGAGTGGATCTGTATTCTTGTTGGAGGTTGAATTTGAGTGGGAAGGATCCGGGATCAAATCCTTTTGAAAGGATACAAGTCTATCTCTATATATATATATAATATATATATATTCAAACTTATCTAATCATCTTTTGCATAAATACCAAGACTTGCTTAGGCCAAAGAACCTAGCTAATCAATAATTAGATTTGTTTATTTCTCATATATATATACATATATTTTTTTCTCTTTTTTATAAGCATAAAATCTTTGTTTTGAACCCTAATTGTGTATGTGTGTAAAGTGTGCATAGTTCATCAAGGTAAAGATCAAGAATAAATTACTTTTTCAAATTTTCTTCCTAATCCTAAAAATCAAACAAGGCATCTTATTTTGATGAAGTATAAGAATTCCTAATTATGATTCTCTTATTCCTTAAATTGACTTAATTTCTTACAAAAAATATGTCAAAATATTGTTTTTTAAAAAAATTTATAGTTTATATTAGTTATGTTAGTGCCCTCCTCCATACTTATCTCATGCATTATCCTCAATGCATGGCTGTATTGCATGAATGCATGAATAAAGTTAAAAAGAGGTGCATAATATACACACAACACACATCATATACATTACATATATACATATATATACATATAATATATATATATACATATACATATACATATATATATACATATACATATATATATATATATATATATATATATATATATATATATATATGTATATGTATATATATAATATATATGTATATGTTATATATATATATATAGTGCTCCTAGTAGGTCTCCTTAGATTCTAATATAAGGAGACGGCTTAAAACTCCAACATCGCGATTTTTTTTACGATCTAACCGCACATTATCATATTCATGTTATAAGATGTACACATATAAAAACATCACGTGATTTGAAGTTCATTTACTCATTGATTTAATCATTCCATTTTGTTCTACTATTTAAAAATCGTTAATGTTTGAACCCAAAGAAAATAGAGTAAACAACTTCATATCACGTGATTTTTTATATGTGTACATATTATAATATGAATATGATAATGTGCGATTGGATCATGAGAAAAATCGGGATGTTAAATTTTTAAGCCATCTCCTTAGATTACAATCTAAGGAGACCTATTAGGAACACTTTTCCCATATATATATATATATATATATATATATATATATATATATTATATATTATATATATATATATATATATATATATATATATTGGGTTCTCTTTATATGGCATAGGGGGAGGCCAATCTTTTTGTAATTTCAGCTCTCTTCCTCCCCAGTCTCACCTTCTTTAAGCTTTTCTTCCTCATATGTCTGCATTCATTATGCAAAATTGATCACCATCACACTTCTCAGTTGGAACTTCCTCACTATGAATGCCTAGGATTCTAACTCAGTTCCATACATCTCCACAAAACTTAAATAACACTTTCCCCTGGAGGTGTGTAATTAACCAAAATATCCCTAATAGGTTCATCTAAATACATGAGTTCTTCTTCGAAGAGATTTTCAAAGATTAGGTCAATCAGAGATTTTTGAATTATATTCTCATGTGATATATCATTGATTGGCTCATCAAAAGTGAAGATATTCAAATCAAATTTCTTTTTTTAAAAGGGACTCTAAATTAGAATCTCCACATATGTCTTCTCATTAATATAATCGCATTCATTCTTAATAATTCATCAAGAACAAAGACTCATTCTTTATACTTCATTTTCTTTGTCATAATTGTTTTCAACGAAGTTTACCTCAAACGTTTTGTTTTTTTTATCTTACGAGATTATTTTTCTAGGTTGAAGACATTGATCTCTTTAGTCATGTCTTCAAAGGTCAACCTCATGGATCCGTTCTGCACGTAAATGATCGCATTTGCAGTCGCAAGGAACGGATGCCCTAAGATAACAGGAGTTTGAGACCTAGGATTGGATACAAGTTGGGTCTCAAGATCAATAAAATCTACTGGATAGATAAACTCCCCGACTCGGATAAGGACGTCTTTAATTTTTTCCTTGGAAACTTTCACTGAGCGATTAGCTAGTTGGATAGTGACTCGAGTTGGATTAAGATCGCCCAACTTAAGTTGTTGATAAATTGAGAAAGGGAGCAAGTTGATACTTGCCCCCAAGTCAAGAAGTGTATGAACTAATCTCGGCTTGTCCTATAGTGCAGGCAATGGTGGGACAACCGGGATCTTTGTACTTGACAGGGATCAAACCCGACAGTAGCTCACTAATATAGTGGTTAAGAATACTTTCTTGAGTATATTAGTTTTTTCTCTTCTAGGTGCACATGTCCTTAGAAATTTTGCATAAGGTGGGACTTGTTGGATGGCATCAAGAAGTAGCATATTTATATTCACTTGATTAAGATCTCAATTATCTTATCCATGTGTGAATTCTACTTGCTACTTTTCAGCCAATTAAGAAATAGTACTATAGGCTTGTGCACCTGACTGTTGACTTATCCGTTTCAGATTCGTCAGATTTGAAAGGATTGAGACTAGATGAGGTGGATGCTTGTGTGTGATTGTGCTTAATAGAATTAGATGGTGTTGACACCTGATTATCAACTTTCTTTCCTGACCTCAATATATGAACAATTTGCATTGATTCAACAATTGATCCTCAGCCAATGGGTTTGTTGAAAATTCCAAGGATTCGTAACTGGCTGACTGGGCAAGGTATCCTTTAGCCTCTCATTCTTTAGATTAGCTAATTAGTTCATTTGAACCTCTAACCTGTGTATTGTTTGCATGAGAGAATCTTAGTTCTTCATGTACCTTTCTATATTTTTCTCAAAATCAGCCATTCTCCTGTAAAATTGAGGATTCTGAAAGAAAGATTATGAGCTTAGGTGGGAAAATTTTGTTGATAATTTGAAATTTTGGTTGGATGGTTGGAAGAATTGTGATGGTAATTTGAAAGTTTGGTTGATGATTAGAAGAATTATTAGAATGTTGGGTGTTTGAATGGTTTGACTGTGAGTGGTCATTGTTGTTTTGGCTCCATGAGAAATTCAGGTAATTTCTCCAGCCAGGATTATACGTTTGTGCGCAAGAATTATTGTTCGGCATTGAAAAGGCCACATTCATCAGTTCAGAAAATTGTTACTGAGCTTGGAACACTGAACACTCTTCAAAACATGATTCATTGCTTGACAGTAAGTACAGCCTGGAGTTGAAAATTGGTTTGGGCTGACTTGGTTGATTGGACTTGATTTTTTTATTTCTAAATCTTTCAGTCCTCTCGCTAGGTTGTCTATTCTAGCCTCGGCAGTTATGGATTATTCAATTGACTAGAAATCTTCTTTTTGAAGAGATGGAGTTTGAAATGCCTAAGTCTTCATTAGTCGGTTTCCATTAGATGGTTTTTTTCAGGAAGGTAATGACTTCCCACCTTATCTTATTTGGGTTTTGCCCTTAAAACAGATTGTGCAAGTGTGCAAGTATAAAGCAAGAGTAACAATCAAAAAGCAAGTAAATCACCCAAGAATGTTCCTATGCCAAATGCTTTGCAAACGTACATTGTCTCCAGCTTTTTTCAACAGTAATTGTAAAGAAACGTAATTAGACAAATGCCTAAAATGCAATTCTAAATATTTTTTAAGCAATTGGCAATCAATCAGATTACTGTTGGATTAGAAATAGGGTATGTGGATATCAGATATAGCAGAATTAAAACAAAAAATTGTATTTTTGCAAAGCAATATGTCCTGCAAAAAATAGTTTTTTAGTGGTCCAAATAAAAATTCGAGCTTTTGCGCTGCAATTTCTAAAAATTTTGTTTTCTACTTTGTAGAGTAGGGGCACATAATAGCAAGTCTTCTCCTACAATGCTTGAGCACTAAATTTGATTTCTTGATGGTCCTGAAACAAGAAACCAAACTTGTTAAAAAATAATTACGCCGTTCCCTCCCCGGCAACGGCGCCAAAAATTGATTGCAAGTAAATGCAGTGAGAATCATCGTGTAGCTTTAAGCTAATGGGTCGTGATTCACGAGGAGGAATGCAATGAAAGATTTTTGATGTATTGTTTCAAAAGCAAAGAATGGTGTTGATATTTTTTTATGTGAAAAGAGAATGGAGAGTAGAGAGATGATTTAAAGAAAAGTTGAAACTTGGGAAAGATTTTGGAGAAAATGATCTTTAAAAGGCTTTGATAGTGATGGTGTTTGTTTGTTTTTAATAAGAGAAATCCGAGCTCACTAATCTTTACCCAACTTTCGATTCTTTTCTTGAAAAGTTTCGAGTGACTCAATGAGATCATAGGCAAAAAGTTTAGCCTTGTATTTAAAAAGATCAAGTAAAATACATTAGATAGTTTATTTTAGAAATCGAACATTAGGTTTTGAAATCTTTATTTGAATTGAATGTTAGACTATCAAAGTAATAAAGCAAGCATGGAATAAAAACAGGTTCTTTTTAATGATAAATTTTAAGATTAAGTTCAAAATTGAATCCCATCCTCATGTGCCTTCAAGGACACTCGCAATAAGCAAAGCTTAGTTTAAGGCATTCATATAATTCAGTTGGATCTTTTCATTAATACCGATCAAGAATGAATACTAAAGAAGAGAGATTAGTGAGCCCAGAAAGAAGAGATATAGCTACTCATTACCAAAAAAGAAAACATTAAATTGAAATTCCACATACCCGTGAGTTGAAAGAGAAAAGAAGTCCGCCGAATCTTTATTAATGTCACTTCAACTTCAGATTACAATCACTCTTTCTCTCTCACTTTATTTTTGAACTGAACTAGAGATTAAGAACTGAGATACAACTTCTCATAAACTATCTAACAACGAACCTAAATCCTAAAAATAAAGAGAAAAATTTAAACTAGTTTTCGGTCCCACCTTCAGCAAACTCCCTACCTTTTATAGGCAAAAATCCAGAGGGGAGAGGAGTGAGGAGATAAGGGGAGCTGACTATTTCTGAATTTGAATCCTCTCCTTATCTCCAAACTTAATTTGATGTGAATATTCAATTCTGATCTGCACCTGTTGGCATGTTGATTGCTAAATATAACTTATCAAATAATAGAATTATAAGTGATCAAGGTAAGAGTTTTAGCCCTTTAAGTTTTCTTTCTGGATCATCTTGAATTATCAGATTTGAGTTTCGGTAGTGAAAGTTATGATTCAAATCCTTAAATGTATCAAGTCTGAATCTGAGTCAAAATTGCTTCATCTCATCCGTTGATCTTCCTCTATCCATTTATCCCTTTGGATTTTGAAATTGAACTCTGTATTTAATGTTATCCTCGGTTAGTCTTTAGCTAACCAAAATAGATTTATAAAAATTAAAATTTTATCGATTTTCATTTGGTGTTATCTTTCTGATTTGTGTTGATCTTCAGCTAGAATTATTCTTATCCTTCTGAATATTTGTCCCCATCTTATTTAAGATTTAAATTAAATTAAATCAAAATTAAAGTGTGCTTTTGGGCTCAATTTTCTCCCACCTCTATTAGTGATGGGCCTGTATATTATTAAATAAAAAATAAAATTAAATACATGTTTTATTAGGCAATAATCATAGGAATGTGTATTAGATATGCAATATATGTGACCAATCATCCAGCCAACACAAACTTGCTGGAATTTCTGAGCAAGAAGCAAAAGTCTCATTCTGAAAAGCAAGTTTACATCTCGCCATCCCAGTGCAGACAAGCGGGGTATCAACTTATAACCGTGCACTCTGCCAATTGTTGTCTGGGGCCAATCCCCACAATACTACCTCCTAACAAACTGTCAATATTCAACCGATTGTCAATCCAGACCTTTGAAGAGTCCAAACCAAGGAGGAAGAAGAAAGACAAGAAGCCTCACCTCGCTGTAGCATCTGTCAATATGGGGAGCAGAGGAAGGGATCTGATACGATCTCGAAGAGGAAAACAGGGGGTTCATACTCCCTCAGTCAGTTTCCTAAATCCTGACTATGGCCCAGGCTTAAGACAAGTTCTAGTTGAACCGGAAGGTGCCTTCTAAGGTACCCGCTCTAGGGTAGTAATACCCTACAATTATGGACAACCCTTTCTTCCACAAGGTTATGTCACCAGAACTACTGAGAATCTTCTTCCATGGTAAGATGATGAAGGAGAAGCTAGCAGATATGCTTCCTCTGTCATAGTTAGCTCAGAGCAAATAGGGATTGTGTCGGCCAATATGGCCAATAACAACCATGATAATGATCTCCGTCGGCGTATGGATGCTCAAGAGTAAACTTTTCAAAGCTCAGTAAGCGGCTTTAGATAACATTCAACAAATGTTGGCGCAACTCCTAAACAGTCGGAACAATGATAAACCACCAATAGTAATGATGACGAAGAGGAAACCCTGACACAGAACCCCCTAAGACTGGAAAGTCAAGGGGAAGTTTCACAATTGATGTCGGTGTTATCAAAGGCATCCAAGCTCAGATTGCATCCCTAACTCAGAGGGATGAACTAAAAAAAGTAGGGATGACGCGTCCCTACCTGCTGGAATGGGATTCAGTTCCCCATCTGCCGAAGTTCAGGCCACCTACATTACACACATAAGACACAAAAGCTCACCCAATCAGCACTTCTATTACTTCGGGTCACAAGCGGCAACGTGATAGACAATAATATTGCCATGTCCAGACTATTCATCGACACTTTTAAAGGAGTAGCTTTTGACTAGTTCAGAAGCCTTCTCAATGGCTCCATCAACTCTTGAATCAACTTGGAAACACGGTTCCTTTCTCAATTTTATGAGGATGATACTGAGGTCACCATGGATAAGCTCCTCTTGATGGTTCAGAAAAGAGGAGAATCTGTACGATAATATATTGAGAGATTTTGCAATCTCTCTCTCATGTGCCCCGCAGGAATGCTTTTGCCCATGTTGCTTCAAACATGTCGGCGCAACTTCCTCAGCAGAGTAGAAGGTGAGAGCCGTCAAAGCCCATACCTGAAAGCGGCTTGCCGAACAAGCAGAAAGAACTGAGAAATTAACTAAAAAGTTCGAGCCCTCAGTGCCCAAGAACAACTGGTAATCAACACCAAGGGGTGTGATGCAGCCCAATCTTCCCAATCTAAAGGAAAAAAAATGATGGCAATCGAGTTATCTGGAGAAGCTCCACAAAAAAGAAAAGAAGCGGCACCAACAATCAGGAATTCAAGTTTCTGCTGAGATAATATTCCTTCAAAGATGAACAGGTGGTGACCATCTTCCACCTACTCAATAAGGGTAACAAGCTCAAGTTACCTGAAATCCAGCGACTAGAAGAGATGGGATGTATAAAACGATTCCAACTACTGCCTCTTCAACAGAATGGTGCATCATCCCACAGCAGATATTTTATTCTTAAGAACAAGTCCAAGCATTAGTGGATGTTGGAGTTCTGACTCTCAAGTCAGAGCAAAAGAAAGTCATTGTCGGTATGGTGACTCTTAATTTCAGAGCCTTCCCGAAGACGACAGTCTAAGATGGATTGACCTCAGTCCCTGAAGCCAGATTGGACATTGTCAACCCAATGGAGGAAAAACAAAAAGTCAAGGGCCTCAATCCAATAACGATAAAATCTAGAGAGATCATGTGGGTCCACCTGGATATTATTGAGGATGAGCAATGGGAGTCCAGCAAATCAAAGGAAAGTCGTGTAACGTCGTCTCCCTTGCAACGAATGATGATGTTGTGACTATATCTTCTCTCAATGTTTGGGAAGAAGAGAAGCTTGCTTTAGCAATGCAACCCATTGCCTCTCAGCCCATAAGCACCCGATCTGAAAGATCGCACTTGAGACAGTACGACTAGACCCCCAACGAGACAATAGCCAACGACGTCGGGAACAGCTGCATTAATCTAGGCTCGGCACCATCCCCGCCACTAGACAAAGGGAATCAAAAGAAGGTCCGATTTGACAAATCATTAAAGAAGGATCCTTCAAAAGGGCTCAACGCTCCTTTTCGCTTCGACATATTGGCACAACTTGCAAATATCCCAGTTGGTATTACTTTGTACGAGCTACTGCGCCTCTCAAAATGACAAGAGAGACGCTTAGAGATGCACTTGCTAACTCAAGGTCCTTCCTGATGCAAGTACCGGCAATCCCTATTAATGACAATGGGACCCCATGTCCCCAATGTCATTTAGTGCAATGACATGTGCCATCCATCACCTTCACTCCTGAGGACATGCTCCTCAAAGATAATAAGTATGATAGACCTCTGTACTACACTGGTTACATTGGTTCTACATGTATCGAGAGGATCCAGTCTGCTCTCAGCATCATCCTGAAGAGGGCTATCTACTTTCTAGGTATCCCACTCAGTAGGTTGTTGACCACCACTACAGCCATCTATGGCTTCACGCTAGGAGTAGTCACCCTTTCGGCAAGATTCGTCTTCGATGCCAAATTGGAGTCTTGAAATCAGAAGTGATGTGATACATCATCGACATTGACACGTCTTACAATCTCTTACTTGGACGATCATGAATCCATGCCAACTGGATCGTCCCTCCAACCTTGCACTAGTGCTTCAAATACGTGGGAGATGATATTGTGGTCCGAACGGTATTTACTGAAATGCAGTCATTCAAAAGAGTGGAGATTTACTTCACTGATTCTCTGCTCTACCAGGAGGATATCAAGCCACTGAAGCAATCATCGCCCGATGATGTCAACAGTGGCAGCAAGGCAGACTCAGAATCAGAAGAAGATGCGTCGGCTATTTTTAGCATAGAACTAATTGTATCATAAAAACCCTACTGAAAAAGAGAGCGAGTGGGTCCTTAATGAAAATGTTGCTTTTGATTACTCTTTGTGTCTTGAGGATGTATTTAAATCTATCGATATTAGCTCCTTGCACATGCCTTTACCAATATCAGAAATGGCATGCATGCATATAAAGGACAATGAAGGGTCTGTTTTCATTATCCCTCCTTCTAGAAGGGACTGATCACCAATTGTATTCGGCAGAGGCTAAGCTCCAGCCACAAAATTTAGAGAATCAGATGACGACTTGAACACTCGCAATTTTTTCATTACGCGTGGTCACCACATGATGAAAAGAATAGGGTACTGCTTAAATCGCGGGGATGGTTTGAATTTCTGTAAAGGATGACGCATACCTTTGCAAGCTTTCATATCAGAAGGAAAACCATCTAACTATTATGATCGCAAATGCGGGGGTTTGGTATATGTCACTCTGCCTTCTCAGTCAGAGTCAGAGTTTGACGAGTCCCTGCCTCACAATCATTAGACTTGTCCAGTTGGGACTCTGATATTAGATGGGGATAATCTTCAAAAATTTCTTTGCCAACATGACATCCATCAGTCAGACAGAGCAAGATGAAGACATTGAGTCATTCAACATTTGTTTGTAGGCTCAACAACTTGATTTTCAATAGGAAAAGTGTTTCAAACAGCGTGAACCTCTGACCGAAGATAAAGTGATCCAAGTCGATGTGGGTGATCAAGCACATCCAATGCTCATCTCTGTAAGCGAAAGTATATCGCTAACAGAGAAGTAAGATCTTATGTCTCTCATACGGGAGTATATAGATGTCTTTGCTTGGAGCTATGAAGACATGTCTGGCCTCGATCCTCAAGTGGCCATGCATAATCTCAACATTAAACCTGATGCCAAGCCGGTTAAGCAACAGGAACGACAGTTTCGACCCGACATCATAGAGGTAATCAAAATCGAGGTTCACAAACTCATCGAATGCGGCTTCATTCGAGAGGAACAACACCCAGACTGGGTTGCTAATATTGTCCCTATGCTGAAAAAAAAGATCAGAGTCTGCATTGACTTCCATGATCTCAACGCAGCCTTTCCTAAGAATAATTTTCGTTGCCCATTATTGATGTCATGATTGACAATACATGTGGCTTCGAAAGGATGTCCTTTATGGTGGATTTTCAGGGTACAATCAAATTAAGATGCATCCGGGTGATGAGAAGCATAAATTATTCAGAATGCCATTGGGGTATACTGTTACACAGTAATGTTGTTCTAATTGAAGAATGCGGGTGCAACTTACCAACATGCCATGAGCACAATTTTCCATGATCATCTAGGGAAAATGATGGAATGCTATATTGATGACATTGCAGTCAAGAGTCACAACAAAAGCATCCATCTCAATGACCTGAGAACTGTGTTTGACATCATGCGGGCTCACCAGGTGAAGATGAACACAACCAAGTCATTCTTGGGAGTAAACAAGTTTCTTGGATTCATCATCACATCTAAAGAAATTCAACTTAACCCTGACAAGTCAAGGTCATTCAGGGCATGCAACCTCCAAGGACCCTCATAGCTCCCATTTTGGGGAAACCATTCGAGCTCTATGTACGAGCTATAGACCATTCCTTGGGCATTTTTCTAGCACAGAAGAATGATGAAGGCTGCGAACAGGCCATCTACTACCTGAACAGAACTCTGATCAGAGCTGAATCTAGATACAACCCTATCGAGAAAGAGTGTCTAGCCTTTGTCTTCGCTATCCAGAAGACACGACATTATTTGGTTGGCCAAACCATATATGTCATTTCAAGATTCAATCCCAGCGTATTCTCATGACGAAGCCATGTTCTTTGAACTCTAGACTGGTCAATTGGGCTATTCTGATGTCTCAATACGACATGACTTTTGTCCCCCAAAAGGTGGTCAAAGTAAAGCTGTCGTAGATTTTCTGGCAGTCCATCCAGTTTCAGAAACTTTGAAATTACATACAGACATTCTGGACGAGGTTATCAAAGCCAGTATGACCTCAGAAGATAATGTATGACAAATGTTCTTTTTGATGGTGCATCAAGAACAGGCCCTGCAGGCAAGATCATTGCCGGAGTGGGGGTGATATTTGTCTCACCAGAGAGTCACATTCTTCCTCGTGTATTCTTACTGACGAAACCTTGCTCCAACAACATAGCTGAGTACAATACTTTGATCATTAGCCTCCAGCTCGCTCAACAAATGAGAGTACAGTACCTTGAAGCTTATGGTGACTCCATATTGATTATCAACTAAATCAAAAGAGAGTATGAGGTCTATCATGAAGACTCGATACCTTATCACCATGCAGCCATTAAGTTGGCTAATTCATTTGATGACTTCTACATTAGCTATGTGTCTCACCTTTTGAATACAAAGGCAGAAGCTTTAGCTACGCTCACGACTACATAGGCCTTGCCAGCAAATATCACTTATCATCTTACGGTGGCTACTCGTCATCTCTTCTATCCAAAGTATGATTTAGAGGTTAGCGAAGTCCATACAATCTCGACAAACTTTGAACTGAGGGACTGGTAATTCCCAATCATCGATTATGCCCTACATGGCATATTGCCCGGCGATCCCAAGAAAGTGGTTTCTATTCGACGAAAATCTTCTCAATTCTACTTTGATGCAGTAGTAAAGACGTTGTACCACCGTTCATATGACGGTATACTTCTTTGCTACCTATTCAGTTTGGAAGCACAAAAAGTACTTAAAGAGGCCCATGATGGCATATATGGAGCTCATCTACCAGGTTCAAAGCTCAAGGACCGACTGCACTGACTCAGTTATTATAGGCCAACCATGATCGCTGACGCAGTCGAATATGCAAGACGGTGTAAGGCCTATCATATCCACGCATATCTCATACACCAACCCCCAGAGCTGCTCCACCCCACAGTTGCTTCATGGCCATTCGAAGCATGGGGAATCAACATAGTAGGACGAATCAGCCCTCCATCGGCAAAAGGTCATCGGTTCATTCTTGGGATAACCGATTGCTTCTTAAAGTGGGTGGAAGCTGCACCGCTCACTGAAGTTAAAACTGCTAATGTGGTCAATTTCATCAAACACTATTTTGTCCACCGATTTGGTGTCCCCAGGCGGATCATCCACGACAATGGTTCCTAGTTTGCAAGCCAATCATTTTATTGGTTCTGCGACAAGTACTGGATTTAGAATGTAGTGTGAACGGCTTACAATCCTCGCCAATAAGTTAGCAGAGGCGTTCAATAAAATGATCACCAAGCTCCTCAAAAAGTTCATCTCTTCAAGCAAACGAAACTGGAATGAGAAACTCAATGAATGACTATGGGCCTATCGAACAATGATCCGAGCACCCATAGGCAATATGCATTTTCCTCTAGTTTACGGGTGTGAAGCAGTATATCTCTAGAGATACAAATGTCATCACTTCGTGTTGCTCTGATAACCAAGATGACAGAAGGAGATAATGATCGATTACGTCTCCAAAAGCTAAAAGCATTGGACGAGAAGCGACTACAAGGTCAACAATGCACTGAGTTTTAGCAAGCTCGAATCTCGAAGGCCTTCAACAAGAAGGTCAAGAAGAGTCTTTAAGAAAAAGATTTGATCTTAGCTGTCAGGTGACCTGGTCATGACACATAAGAGTAAGGGAAAATTTCAACCCAAGTGAGAAGAACCCTTCATGGTGGAGAAAGTAAACTTGAACGGTTCATATCACTTGTGATCAAGCCAAACTTGCATAGAAAATACTGTGTTTAGAGAAACGCTAGGTCCTCAATGCTACAGCTATAGCAAGTGGCTATGCGGGTTATGATCCACAGGGAGGGACAGTGATAGAAGCAATTAAGTATGTTTCTTCTTTTAATTTACCAAAAATAAGTTAATACTTATCTTCTCAGTTTTATAAAAAGAAAATAAAAATGTTAAGTTAAGCAGAAGATGGTAGAAGAAAATAGCGTTGTTGTTCAGATTACTAAGTTAGAAAGAAAATAAACAAGAGAAAAAAGAACATACCTAGGAGTAATTAAAGGAAATCAAGTGATCAATTAAGTTGAGTAATGATGAGAGAAGTGGGATCATTTTATTGGCTGTCACTCTCAATATAACTATCTTTAAGGAAGATTATATCTAGCGTCACTCTAAAGATAACTCTTCCTCTTATCTGTCATGAAACACTCGCTAGTCTAAGTTATAAAGGAGGTATGATTAAAAAAAAGCAGGAAGAAAATAAAAGTAAATAAAGAAACTAAAGCAAACAAAAGTACTAAATTGAAAAGAACAGAAGAACATTTATTGAAGTTTTCACCATCGATTACAAGCACTCTATCTCCTCTTTATAATTCTTTCTCTCAAACTGAAAATACAATGAACAAAGAAGAATCCTAACTCTAAAACTTTCTCCAGAGTTATGTTGTGGAATCCTCCCCTCCGGAGTTACACTGAGAAGAAGATGTGATTTTCCCTATGCTCTACCCCTTTATTTATAATAGATATAGTAGATAGACTCCCGTAGAAGTTGTACAACCATCAAGAAATATATCTTTAGAACTTAAATTTGAACTTTGGATATTAAGATAATATCCTATCATTTGACTTAGGGAGCAAGCTATTATCAATTTTTGAATTTGAATTCTCTTCTTATCTCCAAACTTGATTTGATTTATCCAGAATTTTATGTGGAAGTTCAATTCTAAATTGGTCTGCAACTAGTTGGCGTATTGATTACTGAATATGACTTATCAAATTATAGAATTAAAAATAATGATCAACATAAGATTTATATCCCTTTATGTCTTCTTTCTAGATCATCTTGAATCATCAGATTTGAGTTTCGGTAGCAAAAATTATGATTAAAATACTAAAATTTATCTAGTCTGAATTCAAGTCTAAATTGATTTAGAACTTCGAATTTACTTAGATTTTCTCCATATCTACAAATATGATTGATTCATCTCATCCGTTTCTCTCTATCCATTTATTCTCTTGGATTTTTAGTTTGCCTTCTAGAATTGATGAGATATCATTTATCTTCAGCGAAACCGATTAGGTCTTTAAAATTCATTTTTTCTTTGAATTTAGACTAGTATTATCTCATCTGATATATTCAGTCTTCATATAAGATGGATTCTATAAGCTCTAGATTTAAATAGATTCTCGTTGATTTGAATTTTTTGGATTTAGTTGAATATAATTTTTGTTTATCTTCTCTCTATCATATCTTGTATGAATTTAGCCATTAAGATAAGTAAATTGTAGGAATTATTATAAAATAAATGTAGGAATACAGTAACAATTATGCAATATATGTGTTCAAACACACCCCACACCAATCTTTTGCTTGTCCTCTACCAAAACAAAGAGATAAGAAAAACTAAACTGACCAAACTTGCTCACTTTCATAAGGATCACGGTTGCACTTAGCACGTGCAACAAGCCGTTAAACCTCTAGGTTACCCCCTAGAAGATGAGTTTTGTCGTGTGAGAATTTTCAGTGGATTGCAACCACAAAATCCATAAAGAAAGAAAACAAAGTATTAGTATTTTTGAAAAACACATTTTGAAAGAAAAAATATTTGAAGTATTAATGTAAAAATTCAAGTAATCTACAAGTCATAAGATTATCAAAACTTAGTCATTTTTAAACTTAGTCTCTATTAAAAAACTTATTTTCAATCAAGGTAAGGATTAAAATTATATTTCTCATCTAGTCTATTATTTTATCCTAAGTGATATGCACTTTGTGATCGTAAACATTTGACTCGGTATTCTTTAACTCTAACTCTTACACCTTTTTTTATTTTTTTACATTTATGGCGGTAATATTCCTTAGCTCTATTAGGCTTTCTAATTCTCCTATGTAACGAGCCTTAGTCGGTGACTTTCAAACCAGACAATTTTAGGGCACCGAGTGAGAAAACACTCCATGGACTTAGGACTCGAGCAAACAAGTCTAAATACTAAGGATTTTTTTATTTATATGAACCACTTTTATGCGTGAATACTTATACTTTATGAGGCACAAATACCCAGCTTAATCAGAAGATTTTTTATATAATAATTTTTTTAATAAGGCATAAGAATCTTTATTTTAGAACCTAAGTGTGTAAGTGAATAAAGTATGCATATTTCATCAAGGTAAAACTCAAGACTAAATTACCTTTTCAATCTTTCTTCCTAACCTCAAAATTAATAAATAAATTTATTTTGATCAAGTATAAGAAATCTTAATTATGATCCTCTTATTCCTTTAAATTAACTTAATTTCTTACAAAAATAAATCAAAATATTATTTCTCTTTTCAAGAAATTTTTAAAGCAAAGAAAAAAATTTAAATAAAAAAAACCTAAACCTATGTTATGTTAGAACCCTCCCCCACACTTAACTCATGTATTGTCCTCAATGTATGAATGAAATGTAATAATACATGAAAAAGGTGAAAGGAGAGGAAAATTGTCACCTCAAGATGGTGGTTCCGGTGGTAGTCTCATTAGGCTAAGCGTTTCTGCCCAACTAGATACTGTGAATTTTTAAGAAACCCACCTTTCATGACCTCTTTCCTATTAAAATTTTTATACTCCCTAATATGAATAGGATCATGCAAGATCTTAGCGTGAAATTTTTCCTGGTTATATGACCAATCTTGAGATATCATCACGGAGTCATATTGATCTAAACATTGGTCCAGTAATGGAATGTGATTTTGTGGATTAGATGATTTGGGCTCAATAATGAAAGAAATAGGAACAGATATTGACTCGAAAATAAAACTCAAATCAAGTTTAGGTTTGAGAATCGTAGTTGGTTCATGAGTTTGGTCCAGATCATAAAGTTAAAGTTCACATTCATTTCCCAACAATGGAATGTGACTATCCAAAATAGGTGATTCATGTTCAAGTTTTAGGGATAGGAATCAATGTTGGCTTCGAAATTGGGTCCAAATCAGGTAAGGATACCGGAGTCAGCATAAATTCAAAAAGTGGAACTGAATCATAACATTGGGAATCAGTGTCACATTCATATTCAAGTTCAATCTCATTGAAATGAAAACTTGCCAATTTGTCAATGGTTTGGTATTGGTCAAGTTCAAAATTTTATAGTAAAATTGAATCTTGGTTAAAATATCCAAAATACCATGATTCTTCGTTAATATGGCTAGGAGAATTAGGAATGGTTTTAGAGTTTTTCTCATTCTATCATTAATTGTGTTGACTAAATGACTCACTTTTACTTCTAACCTATCGATTGGGTAATATTATTTTCAGACTGAATCAGGTCTTTCATATTCTTTTCTAAGTCAATAGGTTCTTCTTGTTGTATTAGGACATGAAAAATACAATAAGGATCTTGGATTTGGGAATTGTTTGGAATAATTGAGTCTGCTATGATTTGTACTTATCGTGTGGACTTAAGAAAGGCTTCAAACCTCTTTTCTAAAGAAGATTTTCTTCTATAGGTTGGTCTTGGTATGGAGTATATGAAATTATTGTTGGTAAGGTTGTTGATAGTAAGACTCAGGGGAGTTATATCCCCACTGACTCGGTGAAGATTGGTGATGATTATCCCAATTTATTCATAATACTGGGATTGGGGCATATATTGATTCAGATAAGACCAATCTGGCATAGTTGGTTGGTTAGAGTTATGTAATACCGGGTTGATAATATCCGAATTGAAAGAGGTTGGGGTGAAATATGGATTTGAGTTATAATCAAAATAATTATAATAATAATCCATTTTCACAAGAACAAACAAAACAAAAAAATAAAAAAAACAAAAAAACAAAAAAATCTAGCCTATGTTAGGGCAGATTTTAAACCTAGATGACTCCTAACAGGTTAGATTGTCCACGGGAGGTATATTGCAGAATCTGATCACAAGTTAATCAGCCAGGTAAGGGCAAGTCCAGTGGAAGGTATCCATGCCTAAGCAACAGACACAATTATGTCAAACCACTATTCTTCGAGGTTTTACCTCTCAATCCCTAGCCTTAGACACCGATTTGATAAGAGTCAAACTCTAACAATTTTTCTCATAGTCAATCTCCTATTTGAGTCTGAGATGTCCCTAGGGATAACGTCTACTCAATTTTAAGTTTGACTGGGTTAGTGAGTGAGGAGATAGTTTTTGCGCTAAGAAAGGGTAAAGACTTCCCCCACCTTATGTTGTTTAATGGTTATGCCCTTAAATCATTTTCGTGTTGTGTGCATGTATATAGCAAAATAACATACAAGCAATATAACATACAAGTGTATTTTCTAAGCTATATGCAATGTAGACATACCTTTTCTCCAGCATTTTTCAACAGTAATATTAAAGGTAAACGAATTAGACAAGTGCCCTAAGATGCAAGAGTCTAAATATTTTTTAGATTTACAAAGCAACCACGTTACTGTTGAGATAAGAAACATGTACAGAGTGAATTAAACAGATAAACTAATAACTACATGGAGCTAGTTTTGAAAATAAAGCAACCTGCAAGAAAGCAGGTTAGGAGTTCTCCCTACTTTGCCACGCAACGCGGCAATGGCCGCATTTTCACGGCAATAGTTAGGTCCACTGAGCACTGCTTTCGAGAGGAGAGGCTAAGGTATGCTATATGTTCATTTTAGCTCTTTGTTTGTTAAAATTAGCCCATATACACCAGAACAGAGAAGAAAAGGGATTAATTCGTTAAAGTAAATTAAAAAGAAAGAAAACTTACCGTCCTTCCCTGGCAACGGCGCAATAATTTTGGTCAAGCCTAACCTACACAGAAAAATACCATGTATAGAGATGTGCTAGGTTTTCAATGCTATCACTATAGCAAGTGGCTATGCGGGTCATGATCTACAGGGAGAGCAATTAAATAAGTTTTTTCTTTTAATTTACCAAAAACAAGTTAATACTTATCTTCTCAGTTTTATTAAAAAATGTTAAGTTAAGTTAAGAAGAAGATGGTAGAAGAAGATGGTGTTATTGTTCAGATTACTGAGTGAGAAAGGAAATAAATAAGAAAGAAAGAATATACCTAGGAGTTGAGTGACGATGAAGAGAAGTAGGATAGTTTCATTAGCTGTCAATCTCAATATAACTGTCTTTAAGGAAGATTATAACCAGTGTCACTCTAAAGATAACTCTTCCTTTCTTATCTGTCTGAAACTCTCCCTAATCCAAGCTATAAAGGAGGCATGATTAAAAAGAAAGCATAAAGGAAGCAAATAAAAGTAAATAAAGAAACTAAAGTAAACAAAAAAAACTAAATTGAAAAGAATAGAAGAACGTTTATTGAAGTTGTCACCATCAATTACAAGCACTCCGTCTCTTTTTTACAATTCTTTCTCTCAAACTGAAAATACTATGGACAAAGAAGAATCCTAAAGCTAAAACTTTCTCTGGAGTTGCGTTGTGGAGTCCTCCCCTCCAGAGTTGTGCTGAGAAGAAGATGTGATTTTTCCTATGCTCCACCCTTCTATTTATAATAGAAGCAGTAGATAGACTCTCAGTAAAAGTTGTTCAACCATCAAGATATATACCTTTAGAACTTGAATTTGAACTTGGATATTAAGATAATATCATGTCTCTTGACTTAGAGAGCAAGCTATTATCAATTTTTGAATTTGAACTCTTCTCTTACCTCTAAACTTAATTTGATTTATTTAGAATTTTATGTGAAAGTTCAATTCTGAATTGGTCTGCAGCTAGTTGGCGTGTTGATTACTGAATATGACTTATCAAATGATAGGATTGAAAACAGTGATCAACATAAGAATTGTAGCCCATTATATCTTCTTTTTGGATCATCTTGAATCATCAGATTTAAGTTTCGATAGCGAAAGTTATGATTAAAATACTAAAAAATATTCAGTCTGAATCTAAGTATGAATTGATTTAGAACTCCGAATATACTTGAATTTCCTCTTTATCTCCAAAAATGTTTGAGTCATCTCATCCGTTGATCTTTTCTCTATCCATTTATCCTCTTAGATTTTTTAATTTATCTTCTACAATTGATGAGATATCCATTTATCTTCAGTGAAATCGATTGGGTCTTTAAAAATTCATTTTTTTCTTTGAATTTAGACTGGCATTATCTCATCTGATATATCCGGTCTTCAGATAAGATGGCTTTTAGAAGCTCTAAATTTGAATAGATTCTCGTTGATTTCAACTTTTAGATTTAATTGGATATGATTTATGCTTATCTTCTCTCTATCATGTCCTGCATGAGTTTAAACATTAGACAAGTGAGTTTTAGGAATTATCATAGAATAAATGTAGGAATACAGTAACAATTATGCAATATGTGTGTCCAAACAGCCTGGCGAATCCAAATGGCGACACGCTCATGATGCTGATTAATGATAAGTTCTTCAAGAAGTACTATCCCTGATCACGTTAGCACCATACCTCTGATCAAAGAAGTATTGTACATGCCACGTTAACATTAAACCTTTGGTCATTAAGACAGACTTGTCTGACTATTTTTCTCTGAGAACCCTTTTACCCGAGCGAAATCAATTTCATCTCCGCTTCTTCGTGGACTCCGAGTGACATCGAGCTGTTATGATACACGATGAGACAGAGGAAAATTTCCTGTTTTAGCTTTGTCACTCTGCTCATTTGAAAGAGTATGTCATATTTTGAAGTCGAGCATGCTTAAAACAGCAATTTTAGGCAGTCTTCTCCCTGATCATTTCTCTCGATCCAAAAAGATGATGACTGTTCAGTATGTAATAGTGGCATGTCTCCAATCATCCCTTCGCCTCTGTCATTCGGCGAGTCACGATTCGGTCTCGCGATGACCTTGATCGAGCCGAATTCATTGAAGAAGGTCTGTGATCCATCTCAGCAGAACCTTTTCACGGTTTCCACATTTATAATTGGATTCAGTGATCGGCTGCAAATCTGAGTCTTGGCCATGGTGAACATAAAATAAAGCTTCATAAGAAATCTTGAGTTAATCGATAAAT
Organism: Agave tequilana; assembly: GCA_038442645.1. Taxonomy (NCBI): domain Eukaryota; kingdom Viridiplantae; phylum Streptophyta; class Magnoliopsida; order Asparagales; family Asparagaceae; genus Agave; species Agave tequilana. The sequence continues at coordinate 29,815 of JAVJIF010014073.1, forward strand.
TCCCTGCAGTGCTCATGTTCCATGTCTCGACTTAACGACCAGCCGAGAACAAGAATCCGATTAGGTGACACTTCATCAGGAATTCTGACTAAATCGACAAATTCCATATGAGGTTTACTCTTAACTCTTTGATCCCTACTGAGAGTTTAGAGGTCACCAGCAGAATGTAGAAAAATTTACTTCAAATGGCATGATCTGAAGCCTTCGGTGAATAAGGAGAGAGGAAAATATTGACTTCTAAGCTCAATATAAAATCCTTAACAACATCATACTGAGTGGAATAACATTGCAAGCCCAACTCAAATGGTAGTTAATAAAGGTAAACCAAATCTGTTGATAGCTGAGGGTTTGCTAAAGATCCTAAGGGACCTTATCCCATTTGATTCCTCCAGAATCCTCTACCAATTCTCGTCTATGAAATAGTAGATCCACAAAACGAACAAGTCATGTTGAAGCTTTCACTTTTGATTTTTTTTGTATGTAATGGTGGCATGCCCTCAGTTGCATCCTCCTCTTTTCGATCGGTCAAGCCTGACTTCATAACCCGTTCGAATGGATATTCAGATAAGCTGACTAAACGAGTTTATCTGATGACTTATCAAGTCAAGTGCAATGAAGAAGGCTCGAGATGCATCTTTACAAAACTTTTCTAGTGTTTTCACATTCATTTTAAGAAATGACAATCGATCAATTAATAGATTGTTGGAACATTTCTATCGAATTTCTCTCGGAGTATACGAATAATTATTCCCTCTAGAGAGAATTCATTTTAGAAGTATTATTCTCCTATTCTCAAGCGAGGTTGCTTTGATCCCTAAATAAATTTTAAGAGCACTGTCTCCTATTCTTTGACGGAATTCTCTAGCAACATTCTTACATTTGCAGAGAACGATTAATTTCACTAAAGTCCCTTACCAATTCCAATCTATGGAATGATAGGACCATATAAAATTGTAATCATTTTCCCAATGAAACGAACTACAGATTAAGTCTGTCACATTCACATTAAACCTCTGATAGCAAAATTTTCAATATATCTCCAGTAGATCGGAACTCCGCCTGTCATTCTTCTCCGTAGAATGTCAGGCCCAGTCAAATTGTTGTTATGTTAACAGCACATGAACCTTTGTCAAGTTAACATCGCACCTCTGACAAGTCATGTTTAAACATCCCCAAGCGGAGAATTTTTCACGATCACTTTGAGCAAAATATCCTTCTAATTCCCCAGTAAGGAATTTGCATCCTATCTTCCCCTGCTTGATTATCATGTTAATGATCATCTCTGATATTCTTTAAAGCATGGGATACCTTTTAACTCCCAAGCGAGTTTTTAGTAGATTTTCCTCGGAGTCTTTTCAGTCTCCAATGGACTCTTCGGTTGTCACATTAATGTAATACCTCTGACAATTTCTTCTAAAAACTACTACAAGGAAACACTAAATTCCCCACGAGTATTAAATCATATTACCCAATGAAATAATTCCTTTTGTCATCATGTCCAGTCCAACACCTTTGAATGACAAGACTCTAAGCATGGTGGTTTCTCAATCGGTTATGTCCATATTATCTCTGAACTGACAGATAGCCTAGTCTTACCTTCTTAGTTTGGTAGGGACTACTTCTTTTGCTGTTAAGTCTAGTTCGCCCCCTTTGAATGGCCGGGCCCTGAGTCTGATAATTTCTAATCAGTTATATCCAGTTCGTCCCCTCCGAACTGATGAGTAATCGGATCTCTTCTCTTCTATAGTACTCAAACAGTCACGTCTAGTTTTTCACCTCTGAATAGACGAGTTCATAACCTTGTTCTCTTTTCTCCCGTCAGAGCCGGGAGTTCTTGCTGTCAAGTTAGTCAATCATCTCTGAACAGCGAATTGCAAGCCTGGGACCTCTTAGTCAGTCATGTCCAGTTTATTACCTCTAAACTGATGGGCGCCCAGATCTAATTCACCCTTACAGTCTTAAGTTGACTAGCTGCTATGTTAACATTATGATCTCTGACAAAAGATTCAGAATTTAGTGTATTTTAGTCTATCATGTCCAGTCAATCACCTCTGAATAGACGGGTCTCTAAAATTGAAATCACATTCATTTTGTCGTTATGTCTAGTTTGTCACCTCTGAACGACAAAAGTCTGAGCTTGGTGGCTTCTCAATCGGTCATGTTCAGTCCATCGCCTCTGAACCGACAGATAGCCAAGTCTTACCTTTTCTTTTGTCGTTATGTATAGTTCACCACCTCTAAATGGTAGGGCTCTGAATTCGGTAGTTTCTTAATCGGTTCAAAGTGTTTCAAAATCTGTACCAATCCATTACAGATTCACGAAAACTTTGAAGGGAGTTTTGTTGACACGCCAAAAAGACGAACTCCCAGATAGCACTTTGACCAGTCTTAACGATGTTTAACTTGTAGACACTTCTAAAGACAAGTAGGAAACAGTTTGAAGACATGTTCATCCCTGATGGATAAGATGGACATTTGGACTACAATGATTCAGTGAAGTAGACAGTGAGCCAAGTATTGTCTTCTGAAGAAAAGCCAAAGAAGCTAACACCTAGCTTCATTGCAAGCTCTATTAGCAAAACCCATAGCTCCATTGTGAGCTTGTTTTCTAGCTTCACATGAAGCTCTTCATAGCTCGATTGAGAGCTATCTTCTAGCTCTGCTGAGGGCTCATTTCTAAGCGTTGCTGCAAGCTTTGCATAGCTCTGTTAAGAGCTCAATATCAGCTTTGCAGCAAGCTCAGTAGCTCCACTATGGGCTTAGCTTCGCATGAAGCTCTCTTCTTAGCTCCGCTGTGAGCTAGCTCCACTGCGAGCTCATATGATCATTTTTGACCTTTTAAATCTCAACACGAGATTAATGTGATCATTATCACATTTTAGGCAGTTGTTTGCCTTGATCCAATCACTCTTCATTCAGTTGAGAAGATCAAGGAAAATCCCTTAAACATATGGAGAAAATCAAGGGATTGACATAACAACCCTTAGCCAGCTGGCTAATTAACTTTCGCGAACATGTGCTAGCTTCACAGAAGCTGTGTTTAGCTTCGCTGCTAAGTTACTTTGGCTTCGCAGCGAAGCTAATCTATGCTATTTTTTAAGGGGCAGTTACACCCCTTGAAGCCTATAAATAGCACATTGCTAGGCAGGCTAAAGGCTGGAGATTTTGATAGGTTTGGCTGGATTTGGGATCACCCCCGATAGATCCTGGAGAGCAATAATTGCTAAAGAGAAGACCTTCTAGCACATACTGAGATCAATCTCTAACTTTCGAGCTTTCTTGGAGAAACCCTCACAATCTTTCTTTCTTAAAGGATTCCCGAAATCAAGCGAAAGAAAATCTTTAAGTAGAGACTCGAAGACTCAATCACTCATATCGTCAATGGAACAAAGTGGTCACGCGCCAACCAGACTTCCACCAGCACACTTCCACAGAAATTCAGTAGAAAATACTTGTAATTTTCTTCCTTTTACTTGTAATTTTCTACAACTTTTGTAATATTTTCCCCAATCAATTTTCATGAAAAACAATGATACCTCTAATCAAAGATTCACCCTGATCAGTCATAAGATTAGGGTTTGAGATCCAAGATGCTTGAAAGAGCGCTAAAGAAAAGCTTCCTCATTCAATGGATCACATCACGGTCGATCGACGTCAAGCCGACTGAACATTGGTGACATTATAATGCATGATGTCAATATTGAAGCAATGACAAAGTTGAAAACTCCAGTTTTAGTCTTGTCACTCTTCTCATGATCAAGTTAACACTACACCTCTGATTGAAAATTCACCCTAATCTATCAGATGGATAAGGATTTGAGATCCAAGATGCTTAGAGAGCGCCAAAGAAAAGCTCCTTTACTCAATGGATCACATCACGATTGGTTGAGATCGAGTCAACCGAACATCAGTGTCCAATGATGCATAATGTAAACATTGAAGAAAAGACAAAGGCAAAATACCAAATTTTAGCCTTGTCACTCTTCTCTAGTATAAAATAATCTTTTTCCCTTCAACACGAGCATAGCAGTCTTCATCGATCGACGGCTACTCATCCAACTTATGCAACCTATGATCAATAACTTTCATCAAGATATGTATTTCTTCATCATCCAAAGTTGGTTGTATATGCAAAGGCAGGATCTTATCGAACAGCAGGCCGATCCTAAGCTTCCTGGCCTTATCAGCAAACTTATCAGTGAACTACTGAAGCACTATCGTTCTCAGAGAAGTTCTATTGCCCATTGTGAACAACAATTTCATCAAACTGTTGCCCACAATTCTCTTCAGGAATAGCATAAAGCAGAGAGCCGAACAACTTCCTCGCTGGAGTTCTAATCAGCACATAAGAAGCTGATTCAAGTGCGTCGAACAAGTTTCTCGCTGGAGTTCTAATTGGCACATAAGAAGCTAATTCAGGTGCACCGAATAACTTCCTTAGTGGAGTTCTAATCGGTAAATAAGAAGTTGATTCAGGGGCGGCCAACAACTTCTTCGCTTGAGTTCTAATCGACACATAAGAAACTGATTCAAGAGCACCGATCAACTTTCTTGCTGGAGTTCTAATCAGCACATAAGAAGCTGATTCATAGGAAATGGTGGCTCCTTCAGTAAAACCCCCCACGAAGTTTGTACTTATATCTCTGATCCCAGTGAGATTTTAGAAGTCATCTGTGGAATGAAAACCCAGAATGTACACCACATTACTTAAAGTAGCAAAATAATCCAACGCCTCCGACGGATAAAGGATAGAGGAAACAGTTAGATTTTAATCCCAATGAAAAAATTCTCGATAACTCATCATCCTAAGGGACATAGCATGGCTAGCCCAACTCAAACGGTAGTTGGTAAAGGTACACCAAATCCGTTGATAGCTGAGAGTTTAATAAAAATTCAAAGGGGCCTGATCCCGCCTTCCCCCTCCAAAATTTCTTACAATTACCGTCCATGGAATGGTAGGACCATAAAAAGTTGTAATTGTTTCCCCAGTGAAATAAATACAGATTGAATCTATTATGTTAATGCTATACCTCTGGCAGCAAAACCAACATATCCCCAGTATGATAGAATTTCAACTTGTCAATTCTCTTTAATAGAATGACAAGTCCACTAAAATTGATCAAATCACAAAATTTTCCGGCCAAGTTAAGCACTACACCTCTGACCAAAACTGCTCATATCGTAAGACAAATCTCTAATAAGTTAATATAACACCTATGACACTGATTCTCTCGATTTTTCCATAGAAACGAGATGTTCGATGCTAAGTTAAATACCACACTTCTAGCATCCATTTCATTGTTAAGCTAAATACTATACCTATAACAATGATTTTCCCTCGAGCTTTTTCATCGAAACCAAGACGTTCAATACTAAGTTAATATCATACCTCTAGCATATATCCTTATCAAGTTAACACACATCTGACAATTCAATTTGCTTAATCTGTAAATCCAAAACCTTCACGTTAACATTACACTTCTGACTGTAAATTTTTTTATAAATCCTCAATGGATCAAACTCCACTTGTTATTCTCATCAATAGAATAGCAAGTCCACAAAATTTGTTCAAATCGTGGATTTAACCCCTGTCAAGTTAACATCACATCTCTGATAGTAACTATTTCAAGCGGAATTACCTAACTTTGGATTGCTACATTAATCATCACCCCTGACATTAAAATTCAATCGCTTTCGTTTGTCTGATTTTCAAACACAAAAAAAAAATAAAGACGAGATAAAGGCAAAATAATCACTTTTATTAATCATATCAAAATGGTAAAAGTGATACAAACACTCTTTTATTTGATAGATAGAGTGTTACAAAAAAGAAGAGAACACAAGTCAAAATTCTAAAGCAATGAAAATTGACTAAATTTTGAAGCCCAAGCGCGGATCCCAACACATGAGATCCGCGTCCAAGAATTGAAATGCGAGGCTCATATGAAATCTGTGTTCAAGAGTTGAAATGCGAGGCTTACATGAAACCCGCATCTAAGCTTCAGACTTGAAAACTTAGAAATACTTCTTAGTGTTGAGATCCAAGCGCGAGTCTCAAAGACCCGCATTCAAATCTCAAATGTGGAGCTTACCAGACTCGCGTTCAATTCACAGGCGCAAGAGTCGCATTGACCAGACAAAGAAATGCAAAGGTCACCAGACTCGCGTTCTGCTCATCAACACGAGAACCACATTCACAAATCAAACGTGAGCCTGTGAGCCTCGCGTCAATTCAACAAAAGTTTCAAAACTTTAAAAAGAAGTTAGGAGGCAAAGCTCTTCGTATTCCTAAAAAAAGTGAAAGCTATTGCTTCTTATCACAATGGGGGCCTCCTGACGAGGAGAACCACCCACGGTGGTCAGCGAAGCGATGATGCTTGAAGAAACAGTGGTCTGCTTGCCTTTTGGGCCATATCCACGATGAAGATCCTCGAAGAAGATGGAAGAAATGCTGGAGGATTTTTAGGTTCTATGAAAAGTTTAAAAACTCTGAAGAAACTCAAACATGAGTTTAGATTGAAGAAAACAGTCAAACGATGACTGTTGAAAAGATGTCTAGTCTTTTTATAGACATTTTAAGGGTCGAGATACGTGGCGTGTATCTCAAGTTCAATCTGAGCTAGACACGCGTCCATGCGACGCTTGCGTTTGAAATTCATCCAACACGAGGATCGCATCTAGAAACATCCAATACAAACCCCATGTTTCATAAGAGTCGTGTTTCAAGCTAGACAAAAGTAGTGTCTCAATGACAGATGAAAGTCGTGTCTAATGCATCCAACACGAGGCTCGCGTCTAGAAGCATCCAACGCGACCCCCTCATTTCACGAGAGTCACGTTTCAAGCCAGATGAGTGTCGCATCTCAATGACAAATGAAAGTTGTGTCTTCAACCAATAAGCGAGAGTCGCATCTTCGCTTTCCAACACAGGAGTATGTCTCTGCTTCTACAATCAGTTCAACAGTAAACTGGCAAAGATATCGTCAATTCTACCGGTTCAACAGTACACTAGCAAACAAATCAAACCTTAGATAAGATCTAGCCTGTGTATCTAGATACTTACAATGATCTTTCCTGGAGGCTTCAAGTAGTTTAATAGTATACTCACGAAGACCAGAATTCAGAAAGATCAAGCTCAAGACATCTCAAAAGATTGCCAATCCAATCATGGGAGTCCAAATCAACATGAAGTCCAAAGTATTTAAAACCCCGTCTCAGTCAACCGCGAAATTTTGAAAACTTTGGAGGGGGTCTTGTAGACTGTCTAAAAGTCACTGAAGACAAGTTCTTGAACGCGGACCTCATTCCAATGCGAAATTCACATTTTAATGCAAATGTGAATCTCGCATCCAACTGCAAACGCAGATCTCAACGTTCCAACTCAAATACGGATCACAAGTTCGTGTTCCAACTTTCAACTCAAACAAAGATCTCAGCCAGATCCGCGGCTCAATCCAAACACGGACCCCAGCTAGATCCATATCTCAACTCAAACGCGAGTCTGTGATCTTCGTGTTTTAACAACAGAACAAAACCCACGAGGGTCACATTTTGTTGTAACTGCCCCATTACTTGGTCAATTAATACCCACATTATGTGAGGAGTTAATCCCAATTATAGAGGGATTCTAGGGGACAATTTTACCCCTGATTACCCCTATAAATAGCCATGAGAGTTATTGGTGGAGGGGTTTTTTTTGTTTCTTTTTTTTAAAACAGGGTTCTATTTGTCAATAGTATTGGCAATAGTAGCCTTTGTCCCTGACATGCTACTATTGGCAGCTGGATCAGTTCATCAGCCAAGTATTTCAGAGATTCTGTAAAAAGTTCAGGATCCATAATGTGTCTTTAACAACATACTATCCAGCTGCTAACGGTCTTGCAAAACCCTTCAGCAAAACTATTAGAAAGCTTCTGAAGAAGTTCGTCTCAAAAAGTCAACAGGGCTGGAATGATAAATTAGGCGAATACCTCTGGGCCTACCGCACAACTGTAAGAATTGTTGGCCCAAGGCCATTAGCCTTAGTTTTGATGATAACAAAACATATGTAGTTATGATTTTAACAATTTTGTTTAACAAATTTTCAGGTTAACTCTTTATTGCATTTCGACTTCATCACAATACTCACACATTTGGAAGCCAAGAAGATATAGATTCCAGAGCCTAATCACATAGAAGAGTTCAAGGATCAAGTTTGCAAAAGAAGACTATATCAAGATTTGTATTTTTGCTTTTTATATTTTTAGTCGTTTGTTAAAACCAAGATGATATAGGTTGATAACTCTATTGGGATTGACACATACGCATCTTTCACTTTCCTAAAGTGCTTTAAAAAGAGCTCAAAATATTTCTTTTATTCGTTTTCAAGATCAAGTTTCGGAAAAATTGGTTTTTGATTTAAAAAGTGTTTTTTACAAAATATAGTTCTAACTTTGTTTTGAGTTGATCCATGATCACACACCGGTTCTATCAAGTCTCTAGAACTCTATTTTATATTTAAAGATTAATATTTATTTTGTAAAAAGATTAGTTTCAAAAAGATTTCCATATCAAACTTTTGGCCCAAGGTCGGTCGACCGTAGGAAGAGCAGATTTGCTCTGTCGGTCGACCGAGTAGTCGACCTATATGCACCAAAGTGCATTGTCTGCACTTCAGTCGACCATGCAATCGACTGACTGTAAGAGCTTTGCTCTTCGTTAGATCCGGTCAACCACCCCGGTTGACCGACAAAGAGCTTTGCTCTCTGGTTGGGAAAAATGATCGACCGATCGGTCGACCGCTATCCCCAACGGTCAAAAATTCAACCATTGGCGGTCGACCAGCCGGTCGACCAACAAAAGAATTTTCTTTTGATTTTTTCCCAACGGCTATATTCTATTTTGTCTTTTCTTGAGTCTTTTCCCGACGACTCTTTTGGTTTTCTCCTTATATTTTCATCCCCTATAAATAGTGGGACTGTAGAAAAACTCAACAACAAGATTTAAGAAGTTTGAAAAAGATTTTACAAGTTTACAAGAAGATTTAGTCAAGTTTTAGCCTTTTCTTAAAAGTTTTTCTTTTAAGCCAATCACATTCTTGATTTCTTAGCTTGAGCCTTTCCTCTACATCTTTGCAAGCTATTTCCACTATACAATTTCAAAGAGTTTCACCTCCTCATCTTGGTTATAAGATTGTGCTTGTGAGCCTTTTGTGATCAAGAGAAGATCACCGATTTTCTTCTATTGTGAAGCTGTAAAAGTTGCGACCTCAAGTGGGCTAATGAGCTCCGTGTTAATGTTGCAACACCGCGAGAGAGGACTTGTGAGTCCATTGAGTTCTATTGAGAACTCGTAATGGTTGACGGTCCAGTGAGATCGGTCATAGTGAAAATCCTTTATAGTGTTGAAGGCAGGGATATAGAGCAGTGACTTGAACCTCGGAACATATCATCGTGTTTGTGATTGCTTACTCTTTTTCTCTTTACTCTACTCTCACTTTACTTACTTGCACACTCATATTGTTTACTTATTTTCAAATATTTCTTGTGTTGCGATTAGTATTTGCTAGGTTGCTAGCAAGTTTATTTTAATTCTACATTATTTACTATTTAGTATAGCCATCACCTATTCACCCCCCCTCTAGGTGATTTACAATTAGTATCAGAGCCTAACCCTCGTTTTGGTTTAACCACCTTAGAGAGATCCTTTCATTTAGCTATATTCATTTGTTGCATTTATTATTTGTGTATACACTAATACTTGTTTTCATGGCATCACACGACTTCTCTAGCATCAAGTCCCCACTCAAATATGATGGGTTGAACTTCCCCATTTGGAAGGTCGAGATGAACCTATTCCTTAAGTCCCTAGGAGTTAGAGTTGCCAAGGCCATTACAAAGAATTTGTTGAACCTCACGGTGATGAGAATACATGGTTCAAAGCAACCGCCAAGGACTATGAGGCCAATACCAAGCCCAATATGCACTTACACAAGCATTAAATGATGATGATCTTTCTCGTGTAATTAATTGCAAATCCTCTTATGAAGTTTGGAATGATCTAATCATTACTCATGAGGGGATGTCGCAAGTTAAGAGATCTAAAACTAACTTGCTTCATTCTCAATATGAGAATTTTTACATGCTTGAAAATGAATGTATAGATGAGATGCTTACTCGGTTTACCAAGATTACTAATGGTTTATCTTCTTTAGGTGACACCATTGACAATGACCAAAAGATTCAGAAGGTCATTAGAGCTCTCCCTAAAGCTTGGGAAGACAAGGCGACAACCCTTAAGAAGCTCAATGATAGAGAGGACATGGATTTCTCCGGCTTCATTGGAAATCTCAAAACCCATGAGATAAAAATGAAGGTGAGAGAAGAAAGGGAGACTCCAAAAAAGAAAGCGATAGATTTTAAGACTACTCCCACATCCTTTGATGAAGAGAATCATCAGAAGATGGTGATGAGGACTTTGTTATGCTCATTCAGAAAGTGAGCAAGAAGTTTTATAAAAAGGGAACACAAAGCAACCTCCGACGAGGAAGACATCAAGGAAGATTTGAAAAAAATAAGGAGATGGGTCCTAACTTTTATTGCAAGAAGACGAGCCATCTAATTGCGGATTGCCCTCACTTTAAGCCACTACCTCCAAGAATGTGCATAGGAAGAAGAAGACAATGGTAGCCACTTGAAATGATTCAGAAACTGATTCTGAAGAGGAGATTGATGTCGCACACGTTTGCTTCATGACAAATAGAGAGGAGACATCCATGGTAAATCTCAAAACCTCTTTAGAAAATAATGATTTAACCATGGATGAACTTTCATAATTTTTTGAAAAATTATGAAATAGATATGAAATTTCTCTTGCACAAAATAAAAAGTTGAAAAAGAAAAATGACTTTTTAAAGAATAAGCTAGAAATTGTTTTTAAAGAGAAAAATGCTTATCAATTTCTTTTGAGAAAACGAAAAAGGATTTTGATAAATACAAACTTGTTTGTAAGGATAAAAGCCCTAATATTTCTTTTAACAAAAATGAATTTTTAGATATCCAAAAACGTATTGATGTTTTGGATACCACTTTGAAAAAGTGTGCATTTGACATGAGCAAATTTGCTTTTTTTGTTTCCAAAGGGAAAAACTCAAAAAAACATACACCTCATTCATCTCACACACACCATGAAGAACATGCACAATATGCACATAGGCATCAACATAAACATGCTATGGCAAAATGTACACATGTGCATATTGCGGATGCTAAGTTAAATATGTTAAATAAAAATGTTTAGGTTCGAGAAAGTACTAACCCTATAGGACCCAAAAAAGATTTGAGTACCAAAGAACACACCAAATTTGATTGATGTAGGTGTGTCATCTTCCTCCAAGACATAGGGGGAGATGGTGTCTTGGTGGTCATTGCATCGAAGCTCAAAGGATCAATCGTCATATTGCATCGCTATCAAGAAGCACCTATTTTGGAGATTGCCTAAGGTTTGGTAACTTCTCCATTTGAAAATTTCAGTTCTAACTAGACCTATATATGCATAGGAATAACTAGCTTTTCTTTTGTGTTAATATGCTTTAGTTGTGAATACATGATTTTTTTGGCTTGCTATATTTGAGCTAGTCCATTAACATTGCCTTTGTTCTTAACTAGTCCATGAATTGCTTGCCCATGTTTCCAATGCTCACTTGGTTGATAGATATCTTTACATGTATGCATGTATGAGTATATAGATTAATTTATTTGCTCATATACGTGTGTGTGTGTGTGTGTGTGTGTGTGTGTGTGTATTTTTTGTTTATATATCTATCTTGTGAATTGGTATTATATTTAAACCATATTTAAGTAATAAATCAAGATAGTAATTAAGCGCCTCAACTCTTATTTAGAGGAATGACGAGGAGAAGTTCAGAACCCGTTAAGAGTATTCGGCTTCAATATCTTGTTTTTTTAATTGCTTGACATATGATTTAAATTGTTGAAAATATATTTTTTAATATAATAAAAAAAATTTGTTTTGATATCATTTTCCTGTGTTTATCATGCATATAATATTTTTGGTGTTATTTCTCTATTTTTATTTATAAAAATACCTAAGTAAAATATTTTTCAAAAATCCCTTAATTCATTTTTTAAAACTATTTTTGGGCAATCACGGTCGAACGACTGGTCGACTGAGTTGAGCTGATATAGGTCCGGTCGACCGGGCGGTCGACCAAGAAAACCTGAAATACAAAAAAAATTTAGGCCTAAACTAGTCGACCGACTGGTTAACCAAGATGCTTTCGGTTAAACCCTGGTCAACCGGGCGATCGGCCGTGAGTCCGATCTGCTGATTTTTTTTTACCTATTTTAAAAACCATAAAATCCCTAAATTTCTATCATTTTCTCTCCTCCACTGACTCTTTCCTCGTCTCCTCCCTATTTTCCTTCCTCCCATCTCTCCAAAACCCTTTTCAATCTCAATTAAACTCTAAAATTTGTTAGATCTCTCCTCAAAACTTCAGATTAACCTGTTTTCAAGGAAAAATTTTGAGCTCTTCAAGGTATAATCCCTAATCTCTCAAAAACTTTTTATTTCATAATTTTTTTAGAAATCTTTCTAAATTTGTACCTAAATCTTGTTTATCATCTTCCTAACTTTACCATATCTAAGAGGCCTGAATCTGAGAAGGGTAAACAATCTAAATCATCATCAAACCCCTTTGTTTCTTAGAATGCATCTCATAGATTTTCTGTGATCCATAATAAGCATGTAATTTTTGGTAGAATTATTGTGCTTGCTGATTTTGAGCACTTGAATCTAGCAAACATTTTGAACTCAAGCTCTCTTGAATACCCAGTCACCATTAAGGAACTCGTCTACCCTGAACTTGTGCATTATTTCTACTCTAATCTGACCTTTCAAAACAATCATATCAGATCTAGGGTTCTGGGAAAGGACATTAACATTTCTTTAGATCGATTTGCCCCTCTGCTATATCTCTCTTGTGAGGGTGTAGATATATATAATGTTGGTATACATGATTTTGAATATCCTGAGGGTGAATCTGCCTTCACCGCATCTCTCCTACTTCACGATGATGATAACCCTACTTTAGTTAGGAACGAGGAGGTGAAGTATTATACGCTCACCAACCAGGTCCTACCTAAAATAGTGTTCTATAATCTCCTTTCAAAATCAGGAGAATATAATCATGCTCGGAGTTCTACTCCCCTTTTGATCTATTGCCTTCTGAAAGGCATTAGAGTTAATATTCCTAAGCTCATCATCGATTATATGGATTCTGAATACCTCTTGATCCCAAACCGGCACTTACCATTTGGGATGCTCATTACCAGACTCCTCAAACAATTAAAATTCCATCTTTCTGCTGAACGGTCCATCGAACCGTCTATTGATATCAGCAGCACTCTCCTTAAGAAGATGCGTGCTAGAGAGCGTGTTCTTGCTCTTCAGTCTCCTCCTATCACTCCTATTGTTGCCCTTGGATCCTCTTCAGCCTCCTCAGCTTCTTTTGATCCATGCATAGCTTTCTTTGCTCAGTTTCATAAGCATAATCTGAAGATGTCAGCAAATTTTGAAAGGATTGAGCACAGAGTTTAGAATGACCTGCAATATATCTGCTCATCTATTCAATATCTCCAGACATGTGTCGACGAGACCTATAGTAGGAACACTTGGCCTGTTCCACTTCTGAGAGGCCGCGCACAGCCCCTTCCTACATTGAGTCCTCCGTTTGACACCTAGGTACCTCCTCCAGCTCCTTCCGAGGACCAGCTCCTCCTGAAGATTCAGACTTTTAGGAAGAGTGACCCCTTTTCTTTTGATGACAAAAGGGGGAGAGAGATTCTGTGGAGTTATCTGGGAGTTTTATTTTTATGTCTTTATTTATGTACTCTTGTATTTGGACATGTAGTATTTAGTGTTTGGACATGTATTTTTTTATTGTAGTACTTATTTTGTGGTATGGAACTTGTTTGAGGTTGGCATGAACTTTTGCATGAACAAATTTCCTTTATGATATCAATATTGTCTTTGGGAAGTTATGTATCTCTTTTTATGGTTGATATTGATACATATCTTCTATGTGTGGTATGTGGTGTGCTTGTATTCTTATGTATCCTTTGTAAACCAACAACTTTACCACTTGTTTTGGAGGTTGAAGGTGATTAGTTGGTTGGAGGAAACCGCTTGTGCATACACCTTTATAATTCTATATTCTTGGTATGCATAGATGGGTTGCATAGAGCTTGATTGATATATCTTATTTATATGCTTTTATTGATGCATCTAACTTATATGTCACATTTTGATATATGCATGTGTTTAGGGGGAACTTCGCAAGTCTCTTCCCTTATTTGTGATAACTCCATGTGTTTTGTCATCATTAAAAAGGGGGAGATTGTTGGCCTAAAGGCCATTAGCCCTAGTTTTGATGATAACAAAACATATATAGTTATGTTTTTAATAATTTTGTTTAACAAAGTTTTAGGTTAACTCTTTGTTGCATTTCGGCTTCATTACAAGACTCACACATTTGGAATCCAAGAAGATGTAGATCTCAAAGTCTAAGTACATAAAAGAGCTCAAGGATCAAGTTTATAAAAGAAGACTATATCAAGATTTATATTTTTGCTTTTTGTATTTTTAGTCGTTTGTTAAAATCAAGATGATATAGGTTGATAGCTCTTTTGGGATTGACACACACATCTTTCACATTCCTAAAGTGTTTTAAAAGAGTTCAAAACATCTCTCTTTTCCGTTTTAAGATCAAGTTTTGGAAAAACGAGTTTCGGAAAGACCGGTTTTTGATTTAAAAAAGTGATTTTACAAAATATAGTTCTAACTTTGTTTTGTATTAATCCATGATCACACACTCTCTATTTTATATTTAAAGATCAAAGTTTATTTTGTCCGAAAAAATTGATTTCAAAAAGATTATCATATCAAACTTTTGGCCCAAGGTCGGTCGACCGACCGATCGACCGTAGGCAGAGCAGATTTGCTCTGTCGGTCGACCGGGCAGTCGTCTGAGATGCACCAAAGTGCATTGTGTACACTTCGGTCGACCGTATGGTTGACCGTGTACAAGAGCTTTGCTCTCGGTTGGGTCCGGTCGACCGCCTCAGTCAGACCGACAGAGAGCACTCTGGTTAGGAAAAACGATCGACCAACCGGTCGACCGCTATCCACAACGGTCAAAAACCAACCGTTGGCGGTCGACTGACAGAAAGATTTCCTTCTGATTTTTTACCCAATGGCTATATTCCATTTTGTCTTTTTCTGGCACTTTTCCCAACGATTCTTTTGAGTTTTCTCCTCATGTTTTCATCTCCAATAAATAATGGGACTGTAGAAAAACCCAGCAACAAGATTTAAGAAGTCTGAAAAAGATTTACAAGATTTAGTCAAGTTTTAGCCTTTTCTTAAAAGTTTTTCTTTTGAGCCAAAATTTCACATTCTTGATTTCTTAGCTTGAGCCTTTCCTCCACATCTTTGCAAGGTATTTCCACTACACAATCTCAAAGAGTTTCACCTCTTCATCTTGATTATATGATTGTGCTTGTGGGCCTTTTTGTGATCAAGAGAAAATTACCGATTTTCTTTTATTGTGAAGTTGCAGTGGTTGCGGCCTCAAGTGAGCTAGTGAGCTCCGTGTTAGTGTTGTGGCACTGCGAGAGAGGACTTGTGTGAGTCCATTGAGTTCTAGTGAGAACTTGTAACAGTTGACGATCTAGTGAAATTGGTCATAGTGAAAATCCTTCATAGTGTTGAAGGCGGAGATGTAGAGCAGTGGATCGAACCTCGGAACATATCATCGTGTTTGTGATTGCTTACTCTTTCTCTCTTCACTCTACTCTATTTTTACTTACTTGCACACTCATATTGTTTACTTATTTGCAAGTATTTCTTGTGTTGAGATAAGTATTTATTAGGTTGCTAGCAAGTATATTTTAATTTCGCATTATTTGACATTTAGTATAGCCATCACATATTCACCCCCTCTAGGTAATTTACAAGAACCCCGACAAAGGCTACACCATCCTCCTTGGTGTAAGAATGTGATGTCATACTCCCACTGGAAGTTCAGATTCCATCTCTACGCATTGCTTTGATAACAGAGATAACAAACGAGGAGAAGTATCGATTACGACTCTAGGAGTTAGAAGCTTTGAACGACAAACGTCTGCAATCTCAAAAACAAATCGAGCTCTGTCAAGCTTGGATTTACAGAGCCTTCAATAAGAAAGTCAGAGAATGGATTTTCAAGAAAGATGACCTTGTCTTACCTGTCAGAAGACCCATGATTATGACACATAAGACAAAAAGGAAATTTTAACTCAAATGGGAAGGATCATTTGTAGTAGAGTCAGTCTACTCAAATGGAGCATACTACCTTATGACTCCGGACAGAGATACGCTCATGATGCCGATCAACGACAAATTCTTAAAGAACTACTGTCCTTAAAGGGATCTTCTCATGATCAAGTTAACACTATACCTCCGATCAAAGATTCACCCTGACTAGTCAAATTGATTAGGGTTTGACAGCCAAGATGCTTGGGAGAGTGTCAAAGAAAAGCTTTTTCATTAAATGGATCACATCATGGTCGATCAACGTCGAGCTAACGGAACATTGGTGACATTATGATGCATGATGTCAACATTGAAGTAATGTCAAAGTTGAAAACTCTGGTTTGACCTTGTCACTCTTCTCATGATCAAGTTAACATTATACTTCTGATCAAAGATTCACCTTGATTAGTCAGATGGATTAGGGTTTGAAATTCAAGATGCTTGAGAGAGCACCAAAGAAAAGCTTCCCCATTCAATGGATCACATCACGGTAGATCGACACCATGATGCATTGGTGACAATATGATGCATGATGTCAATATTGAAGCAATGACAGTTGAAAACTCAGGTTTTAGCCTTGTCACTCTTCCATGATCAAGTTAACACTACACCTCTGATCAAAGATTCACCCTGATCAGTCAGGTAGATTAGGGTTTGAGATCCAGAGAGCACCAAAGAAAAGGTCCTTCCCTCAACGGATCACATCACGGTTGGTTGAGATCGAGTCGATCGAACATCAGCGTCCAATGATGCATGATGTAAATATTGAAGAAAAGACAAAGGCAAAATACCAGTTTTTAGTTTTGTCACTCTTCTCTAGTATAAAATAATCTCTCCCTTCAACACGAGCATAGTAGTTTTCATCGATCGACAACTGCTTATCCAACTTATGCAATACTTGATCAATAACTTTCATCAAGCGATGCCTTTCTTCATCCTCCAAAGTTGGTTGTATAAGCAAAGGCAGGATCTTATTGAACAGCGGGCTGATCCCAAGCTTCCTGGCCTTATCAGCGAACTTATCAGTGAACTGCCGAAGTATTGTCATTCTCATAGAAGTCATATTGCCTATTGTGAACAACAATTTCATCAAGCTATTGCCCACGATTCTCTTCAAGAATAACATAAAGCAGAGCGCCGAACAACTTCCTCGCTGGAGTTCTAATTGGCACATAAGAAGCTGATTCAGGTGCGCCGAACAACTTTCTCGTTGGAGTTCTAATCGGCACATAAGAAGCTGATTCAAGGACGCCCAATAACTTTCTCGCTAGAGTTCTAATCGGCACATAAGAAGCTGATTCAGAGGAAATGGTGCCTTCTTGGGTAAAACCCCCATGAAGTTTGTACTTACTTCTCTGATCCCCAACGAAATTTTAGTAAGTCATCAATGGAATGAAAACCAGAAGGTACACCACGTTACTTAAAGTAACAAAATAATCCAATGCATCCGACGGCTAAAGGATAGAGGAAACAGTTAGCTTTTAAGCCCAACGAAAAATCCTCGACAACTCATCATGCTGAGGGGAAAAGCATGACTAGCCCAACTCAAACGGTAGTTAGTTAAGGCATACCGAATCCGTTGATAACTGAGGTTTGCTAAAGTCCTAAGAGACTTGATCTCGCCTTCCCCTCCAAAATTTCTTACCAACTCCCGTCCATAGAATGGTAGGACCACAAAAAACCTGTAATTGCTTTCCTAGCGAAATTATCACAAATTGAGCATGTCCTGTTAACATTATCCCCAGTATGATAGAATTTCAACTTATCAATTCTTTTTAATAGATTGTCGAGTCCACTAAAATTGCTCAAATCGCAAAATTTTTCGGCCAAGTTAAACACTGTGCCTCTGACCAAAATTGCTCATATCGCAATACAATCCCTGTTAAATTAATATTACACATATGACAGTGATTCTCTTAATTTTTGAGACGTTTGATGCCAAGTTAAATATCACACCTCTAACATTCATTTTATTGTTAAGTTAACAATGATCTTCCCTCGAGCTTTCCCTTCGAAATTGAGACGTTTCATGCTAAGTTAATATCATACATCTAGCATACATCTTTGTCAAGTTAATATCATACCTCTGACAATCCAACTTGGTCAAACTGGAAATCCAAACCCGTCAAGTTAATATTACACTTCTGATGGTAAAATTTTCATAAATCCCCAGTTGATCAAACTCCATTTGTTATCTCGTTAATAGAATAGCAAGTCCCCGAAATTCGTTCAAATCACGGATTCAATCTCTATCAAGTTAACATCACATCTCTGACAGTAACCCTCTCAAATTCCCTAGCAGAATTACTTAACTTTGAGTTGTTATGTTAATCGTCACCTCTAGCAATCAAATTCAATCGCTTTCGTTTGTCTGATTTTCAAATACAAAAAGAAAATAAAAACGAGATGAAGGCAAAATAATCACTTTTATTATTTATATCGAGATGATAAAAGTGATACAAAAACTCTCTTATTTGATAGATTAAGTGTTACAAAAAAAAGAAGAAACAAAAAGTTAGCCTAGCTCAGCGAGAAACTTTATTTGGTTCTTGAAGCATTGAATATCTCATTAACGTGCTTTCTCAATCTCAGCTAAGGCTTGGACCCTCAACTCCTCTTCTGAGAAGATCTTCTTTGCAGCAAGTTATGTCTGAAGGGATTCCAACTTAGAGGAGTGAACAGTGAGCTCCTGCTGCATTTGACTCTTGGCCGTCTCGAGCTCCTCCACCTTCTGCATCTCATTTGCAAGCTTATGCTCGTTGTCTTGGATTAAGGCTTGTGCCTTAACAATCGCCGCTCGAGCATTTGCTATGACACCCTCCGCGATCTTGGTAATGATCTCAAATCGCTGAAGGCCTTCTATTAGATATTGATAACTGGCCTTAGAGTCTTCAAGATGACGAACTTCCTCAGCTATCTGTCCCTCAAAATCTTTTCGTTCTCGTTTTTGAGTGGCACGGAGGTTGTTCAACACCTGTTGAGCATTATTGACCTGATTGGCATTTCTAGGTTCCTCGGGTCCTTTAAGTACATTCCCAGTTGCTCCACCAGCACCTGATGTGCTTTCGCTTGATCAGAACCCCAGTCTGCCGGATATTCTCGACCTAGTTTTCGAGGAGTGTTCGTGCAAACTCAAAGGAATTTCACCCAGAAAGCACCAATTCGGAGCAATACTTGAAGAATTGCTCGATCATCTGGAGGTTCAATTCTTCTAGCATGTCTATAAACGGGGACGGCACCATTGAAACACTTCCTGATCCTGTTTCCATGATAGAGATGGTAGTACTCTTGGAAGTTAAAGGTGGTGCACTCGTTCCTCCTAAAAGCACAGGTGCAAGCTCAGTGAGAAGCTACCTCGTTTCTGAGGTTACAAGAGGAGCTTCAGGAGTTGAAACTATGATGGCTTCCTATGTGACAATCTCAAAAGCAGACTTCACCGCGAGAGTTATCTCCGCTGGAGCTTGGACATAGCAGTCTTCTGCACTGGTGCTTGTAATAGGATCCTCCGCTTGAGCCGGTGCAGTATCCCTACAATCATTACAACCGTAACAATGCTAAGATTAAGAATATCAAAGTCTGGTATCTCAAGCTAGACGAGTGCCACGTCTCTATGACAGATGAAAACCGCATCTTCAACCAATGAGCGAGAGCCACGTCTCAATGACAGATGAAAGCCACATCTTCAACCAATGAGCGAGAGCCGCATCTTCTCTTTTTTAACACAGGAGTATGTCCATGCTTTTGCAATCAATTCAACAGTACACTGGCAAGGGCAATCGTCAACGCTACCAGCTCAACAGTATACCAACAAACAAATCAGAGCTCAGATAAGGTCTAGATATCTAGATACTCACACGATCTTCCCTGGAGGCTCCAAGCAATTCAAGAGTACACTCACGAAGACCTGAACCCAGAGAAGATCAAGCTTAGGGCATCTCAAAAGATTGTCAATCCAATCATAGGAGCCCAGATCAATGTGAAGTCTAAAGTATTTCGAAATCCGCCCCAGTCAATCGTGGAGTTTCAAAAACTTTGGAGGAGGTTCTGCAGACTATCTAAAAATCACTAAAGACAAGTCCTCATATGTGGACTTCACTCCAATGCGAAAGTCGCATCTCAATACAAACGTGGACCTCGCACCCAATTATAAACGTGGAGGTCAATCAAGTTCGCGTTCCAACTCAAACGCAGAGCTCAGCCTAGCTCGCGTTCCAGTTCAAACACGGAGCTCAGCCATGCTCGTGTTCTAGTTGAAACGTGGAGATCACCCAAGCTTACATTCCAGTTCAAACGCGGAGCTCAGCAAGACCGGCGTCTCAACTTAAACGCGGAGCTCAACCACACCCGCATCTCAAATCAAACGCGAGCCTGCGAGCTCCGTGGTTTAAAGAACATAACAGAACCCGCGAGAGTCACGTTTCTGTTGTAACTGCTTCATTACTGGGTCAATTAACACCCATGTAATGTGGGGAGTTAATCCTTATTATGAAGAGATTTTAGGGGACAATTTTACCCCTGAATGCCCCTATAAATAGTCATGAGAGCTATTGGTGGAGGGGTTGCTTTTTTAGGAGTAAAACAGTTATAAAGTTCAGAAACTTTTAACATTCAGAGAGAGAGAGAAATTTCTTCTTCAAAAGAAAAACTCCAACATTTGGCGTGTCTAAGCGGAGTTATTTTGCGTCCTCAAAACGGTCCATGCTTTAAATAAAAAAGAGATTCAAATATCCTCCCCTCTTTGTAATTGAATTGTATCTTTTGTATTTTTTTTTATTTTTTTACAATTAATAAGAATTTTACTTCACATTTTTCCGACCAAACAATTAGCATATTAGTTGTACTTCTTAAAAGTTTTTAAGACTACAAAAATGTGGATAAGTAATGGATGAAATATTCAGAACTTTCAATTTTGCCAGATTAATTGAATTTTGGACAGTATCTTTTGATTCTTTGGGGACTAATTAAAAAACGCAAGATAATCTTCAAATTTATTCAATTATTTGGTTACCACTTTGATTGTTCTATTGACATGACATCCTCTGCTAAATAATGCCAAGTAAATTTACCCTGTAACGGACAAATTCTTCTGGTCTTTGCTATCCAACAATTTCTAGATCAGCAGCAAGTCAAATTAAACATCAGTAATCAATCCGTTATAAACAGTGAGTCATAAACATTACAGAAACTAGAAGTATCATGCATTTTCCCAACAGTTAATTTGGATCAAACTTCACATAAAAATAGCCACTTTACCAACTATCAAAAATCTAGTGCTGAGCCTAATACTGGAAAGCAAATGACTGTATCACAGGAAAATTCTTCTGTTTGCTTATTCAACAAACTGTAAATTTGCAGCAAGTTAAATAAATCATCACCAATTGATATTTTATCACACACATTACATCAACCAAGGGTATGCATTTTGCATACTGTTCAAACTGCACATTGAAAGGGAGGCCTATTAAGTAATCCCAGTACCTGAAAGTAGACTATTGCAGCCTCCATGTAACTCACAGAGAGATTGTTCACATCATACATCAGCTGCTTTGCTTTGTGAAGGTTGAGTTGAGTTTCATTCCCTTTTGATCTGGCACTCACTCAAGCCTCACTTGTGCCCACATCCAAGGAAAACTGGTGATAGGAGCAGCTTATGATGCTATAGCTTACAACAGTATGGACAAAATGAAAACAAATATGATAAAAAAAATGCGGTGCAAGCACTGGTTCTGTCTCGCTTCTATTTGTGCTGTTTGATATGAGGGAAGAGACGAAGAATGTGCTCCGATGTGAAGTCATGCCGTGTCAGAATCCCAACAACAGGAGCTCTCTGGAAGAAAAAGACCATCCCACACAGCAGGTGGAAAAAGCTAAGCAATTCGCAATAATGAATTGAGTTTTGGTTGAGAATTTTACAAATATATAACATAAATAAGTAGTCGCTCGTGCTCAGTTCCGAACTTGATTGGAAAACAAGAACAGACTCCAGTAGAGGGCAAATAAAATTTGGTTCTAGGGTAAAAATGCTCAATATCACATTCACAGGTTCAACAGTTCTTAAAACTGGTTGTTTACTTCACCAAATGAAAAGCTTATACGTAGGTGTTCTAAAATAAAACAAGATATATCTCTTCAAACACTTGCTAGTTATGACTCTCCTTTTAGTTCTGTTCTGAAAGTTTCTGATTAAAGATAAATAGTTTGGCACAACAAAATCCCAAGGCGTCAAATAACTACTCCTATCAGTAACTCCCCTATGAGAAATAAAGCTGCAAAGATCAGCAATGTAATGAATGGAAGAATAAGAGTAATGTACTACTCAAACAGTAAACCAAGTTGCTTGTTTTCTGTTATTGGACTTCATTGATAATCTCTATAACCAGGATCAAACTGGAAATATTATCTCCAGGCAAAGCGCATGCAGTCACTTTACCAGGAAACATGTCAAGGGGAAGTCAAATTTAATGAATCTAGATCAGTCTGAAATTTATGCTGTAATGGGAATTTTCTTTAAAATTCAATATTATGCATGTCATTATGTCAGTAACTAAAGCAAAATTTATCATAGAAACAAATTTACTGTTCAGATTGTGACACAAATCCGGTTCACAAGCACTCATGTTAAAAGGACAAAAGAGGTACCAAAGGCAAAAGAGGACTTTAGTCCCATATTGAAAACAAAAGGAGATGGATATATAGTTTAAGTAAGATTGGACCAAAGACTCCATTAGGGGGGTTTCCCTTTTGGGTCAAACTGGGTTTCATCACTAATAGCCTAATATTCATCAAAATTAACAGACCTTTGTTCTAACAAATGGTATCAGAGCCCATGGTGAAGACTCTTGGGCTACACTATAAACATGGAGTGGGCATTATAGTAGATGCAGCTCATGTCATGGGTGTCCTTGCCATAATATTAAGCCGTACTATGATGCAAAAATGTCAACAACTCTATGACTTGGTGGGTGCTAAAATTTAATAAAGACAATTTACACAAGGCGATGATTGTGAAAGATTTAACTTGTGTTATAAGACAAGTTTCAGGGCATACTCGCTAGTCGTCGATGACACAAGTTTCAGGCCTCGAAAGAACACAGTTTAAAATAGAGACTGTGATAGTTGATCTTCAAATTCAGGCTCTCCGATTCAATTCTTGCCAGATACGAGTCAAGGTGGAGACTGTTAAGATTGTGACTTGAATCCGGTTCACAAGCACTCATGTTAAGGACAAAAAAGGTACAAAGGCAAAAGAGGACTTTAGTCCCATATTGAAAACATAAGGAGATGGATTTATAGTTAAATAAATTGGATCGAAGACTCCATTAGGGGGCAAACAAAAAAGGCACAAAAGCAAAAGAGGACTTTAATCCCATATTGAAAACATAAAGAGATGGATATATAGTTCAATAAGATTGGATCCAATACTCTATTAGGGGTTTTCCCTTTTGGGTCAAATTGAGTTTCATGACTATTAGCCTAATATCTATCAAAGTTAAATGATCTTCGTTCTAACATTTACTACCTCATAAGTCTGAAAGAATTTAATTTTCTCATAGTGCATATAGCACAATATAGCTAAAAATGATGTCCACAGCATATTTTATCATGTAAGTACTTCAGCCGGAGCAGTGCTAGTTCTATATGGACCTGATATGATGAGATATGTAATTGAAATGACTCCTAGGATCTTTCATATGTAACATTGAACTGTCTCACACTTATCAGATATAGGCAACCATCAGCACATTGCCTAACAATATGCTATATGAAAAGTTACTTCAAAAAATCATGAGTGGTTTATCACACAAGAGGCTCAAGGTTATTAGCTGTTACTATAAAGTTAGATATGAGGAAGTGCTTACCCCTGTTCTTTTTGGCACAACACACAGGTGTCTGAGTCCAAGTTCCCTAAAAAGAACTGCAGCCTTGGCTAGAGACATTGATTCAACCACTGTGAATGGTGAAGTATTACTGATATGGCTTATATCTACATACATCTCCATCTCCTCCGCAGAGAGATGCAAGTCCTCCAACTTCATTCCCTTCCCTGACCCGGCCTTTGCAAAATCAAAAGCTCCAAACCTCCGGAGAATCTCTCCAGCAGCAGTCGAAGCCCTCTCCTTAGTAAACTTCTTCCCCTTTAGCAACACGAGTAATTGAGACCTCAATACAAGCCCACACAACTCTGGCGCATCTGAGAAAGGTGGCTCAGTAACAACTGGGAACCCGTTATGACCTGTTACGCTCAACACATGAACTATATTTCCCACTCTCTCTACACCAGAAAAGGTGATGAGAGGGCCTGTGACAACATCCCCAGCCACCAAGTTCCTCATATAAGGCTCTGCATGAGCCTCCATGTAAGGCAAGCCCTTCATCTTCACCATCTGATCATAAACCCCCATATTGAAGCAATCTGCCACTGTCTTGGATATAAGGAGCACAAACATCACCAATGGAAGCATCAACAGGTCATTGGTAAGCTCGAGGAGTATAACACAAATTGAGACGGTCATTCGCATTGTCCCACCAAGGAAAGAAGCTGCCCCAAGAAGTGCAAATAGGCCATTATGTAGGTCAGATATTGGGTCGAAAAGGTGCCCTAAAAGACGACCGTAAGAGGCTCCAGCAAGTATAACAGGGATGAAGAGACCAGAAGGAATGGCAATACCATATGTTACCAGGCCAAGGAAGTATATGGCAACGAAAAAGATGATGAGGGTTGAGACATGGAATTCATTATCAGTTCCGCCACTAAAGAGGTTTCGGATGGCGTCATCGTTGGTGTTGAGCAAGAGGGAAGCAAGATCATTGTAGTGGCCAGGGGGACACTGGAAGTTCTTGAAGTTGCCTGACCGGCCAATAGTGGGGCATAGTACATCAGGAGGGCAAGGGGTGCACTTAACAAGCCAAGGGAGTCCATAAGAACAGCATGATGTTAGGAGAGATATAGTGACAACAAGAAGGATCTTAAATGGCGCACCTTTCCTGAAATTAGATACAAATGTTTAACAACAAGAAGGATCTTGAATTGAGAAACAACACAACAAGTACATCAAAAGCAGCTAATTAAAACTCAAGTCACTTCTAGAATAATGAATGAGGCAAAAGAAAAATGAGGAAGGGAAACATACTCATTGATGATGCTATATGTGCGAAGGACCTTATCAACAAAAAAGTTGTAAAGGCTCCCAAACAGACCACCAATGGCTCCAAGAAGCATAACCGCCAGTAAATCTGGTATGCTGTAAGTGGTAACACTTGAGCTAAGGTCAAACATAATTAACCCTCCCTTACCAAATAGTCCACATTTTCCACTTCGACAATATTCTATCAAAGTTCTCAATACCACGGCAACTACAGCAGTGGTGAAAAATGTCCTCCACAATAAAGCACTCCTCCACCTAAAAGTTACAACAAAGATGGTCAAGTATTATGACATTTGACTTCCACGACTTGAATATATTGTGATATAGTAGAAAGTGGATTGCAAAAAACAGATATTCTTTTCTGGTATAACTTCCTTGATCTAAATATCTCCCCAATTCTTCAATGCCACGATGCATAAATATTTGACATACAATCATCAAAGGGAATTCTGTGTTAAACCACTTGATGTAAATTCATATGTAAAAGGAAACAGAAATAGAGAGATGAAACAATCGACATACCAAGAGGCAGCTTCTTCTAGAGCAAAGAGAACCCCACCAACAGGGGCTCGAAAGGCAGCTGCCACACCAGCAGCAGATCCACAGGTGATCAAGTCTCGACGATCCCTATCATTTTTGAAATATCTCAGCCATGTCCATGTCAAATGGTACTTGCGAGATCCACCCTGGCCAAGTAAGGATGCAATGCAGGCTCCAGTATGAACCATTGGCCCTTCCTTACCCACTACAAACCCAGCAGAAACACTCCCAATAGAACCGAATATCTGCAGATTGAGGAATAGAAAACAAGTAAAAAACAATTGCATATCCTGTGGCTGTAATTCTATCACAGATTCAATAATAATATAATGTTATTTCTTGATGTAGTTTCACGTTTTAAGAAACTCAATATATTTGGTTCAAACTATTCTTCATTAAAAATTAATAGGCGGTATAGCATCCTCCTTGTAACTTGATTTCCTTTCCAGTTTCAACATTAATACTGGAAAATGCTCAACAATTTTCATCTTATATTTCTGGCTTACTCAGCAGAATAAGGCAATAGTATATGGATGGCTGATTAACAAGTGTATAAAAACAAAGATGTTATAATGTTTCAATCCGGGTGAAGGTTTCATAGGTTACTACAACAATGATTAATGGAGAAAAAGAACCCAATTTTTTTAAAAAAGAAAAAGAAAAAGAACCCACTTAAGAGATGTTTAATTTTTTGCAAGACCTCAAGACCATTTCCCTTACGAAACATAGCCCCTTTTCTTAGCTTTTGATATTCTATTATCTAACATCTAGCTAGATTTTGAGCACATGCAAGGAGGTCCTTGTTAGATTAAATTTTTCTTTTGTGTTTTTGTAATTCTTATAAATTAGAAATTTGATATATTCTTTTATAGATAGAATCTAACTTGATGGGTTTCTTTCCAATCCTGCTAGATAAGATTTTAATATCCCTTAATTTTAATTAATTAGAATTCAAGTTTATAAGTTTTTCGTTCATTTATTTATATATTTATTTACTATGAAAAAGTGAGGGTCACAGAATTTTAGGGGTAAACTCATAATTTGAAGAGTAACACAGTCAAAAATGTCATGTCTAGTCTATAATTATAATAATAGAGAATTATTGTTCAGTAGTTGATATCATGGAAAAGAATCATTAAGAGGGTGGATACGTTGGGAGTGAAGGTTGTGATATTAAATAACTTCATAGATACATGTTACTATTTTCAAAAGTAATTTATACTGCATATTCTCGATAAAAAGAAATAACCATTTTGTATAGTTTAAACAGGTCATGAACATGTTGAAAATCACCTAGAGGGGGTGAATAGGTGATTATGCTAATCTAATGAACTTAATGCGGAATTTAAAAACTAATTGCAATAACAAGAGATGCACTCTCAAACAAGCCAAGCAAAAAATTATGAATGCACAATATGAATAGATGCAAGGCACAAAGTAGAGAGAGAGAGAGTAAGAGCCAAGGGATCAAGCACAAACAACAAGATATGTTTCGAGGTTCGAGCACCCAGCTCTACATCCCCGCCTTCACCCAGAAGAATTTTAAGTCCACTAGCTTGTCCACAAAGGACTCCCACAAAGGGAACCTCCACCGAGGATTTGGGGCAATAACAATTACAAGGAGTACCCAACTCCTCTCCTTACAAACACAACCTCCTCCTTGAGGCACAACACCAAGCCAACAAACAATCACCTCACAACTTGAGGGATTAGCACAAAGCTTACACAAGGATCACCTCACCACTTGAGGGATACAACCCAATGCACAACCTCCTCAACAAAATGAGGGAAAGGCACAAAGCCAAGCAAATGAAGGGTTTTCAACTTGGTGGTCTAAATAACAACCACAATCATTTCTTTCCCACACAAAAGATCCTATAGAATAAGATAGTAGATGTAGCTCAAGTGTGGAGAAAACCAAAGGAATGAAAATCAAAAACTCAAAGAAAATCTTTGGGAAAAACTAGAAACCAAGATGAAGAAGTTGAATCAAAATCTTTTCCCAAAAACCCTTTCTTGATTTTCCAAACCCTAGCAAAAACACCAAATAGATTGTTCAATTTAAAGCCCAAAAACTTCTTTTGATTGCTGTGAAAACACTAGAGAGTCAGGAAAAATTCGCACAAAAAATCTTATGGAAAAACTCTTTCCCATGGGGTATTTATAGCCCCCAGAAAATTATAGCCGTTGGCAGTAGAAACTGCCAAAAATGAACTGCCGGTCGACCGGTCGGTCGACCGTCCAACGGTCAATTTTTGACCGTTGGCAGCTACCGATCGACCGAAACAAACAAAGAGCAACCTGCTCTCAGTCGGTCGACCGTGCGGTCGACCGGCTAAAGGGGCAACCAGCGTGCACGTATCCGTGCACGTCGGTCGACCGCTACGGTCGACCGGCCTAGCCTGGCAGCTGCAGATCAGGGAAAAACTGGGTTTTTAAAGACTTAAAAAATTCCCATAAAATCTCTAAAATTCCACAATAGTTCTCATTTTATATTGAAATACAAACTTGTGTTAAAATGTTTAACACAAATCTCAAACATTTTGAACTATTTTTGTGTTATAGAAATTTTGCCAAAAACCAAAAACTGTATTTTCTAAAAACTTGGATTTTTGAATAGAAAATACATTTTGTCCAAAACTCATCCAAATACAAAAACATGATATTAACAACATTTAGGCATGATGTATATGGATATAATCCTATATACATGAAACATATATATATCCATGTTTTTGACTTTAATTCCAATATACCAAACATAAAACACATGAATAAGTAAGTCAAAACTAAGTTTGTCTAGGATGTTAAGCATGCATGTATATAGAACAAATCATATATACATTAAACCATGTAAACTTGTTTTGATCTATCTATTCATGAAAACCAAGATCGGTTAAATCAAAAACGGAAAAACCGAAAACCAATATTCAAAACATGAAACGTGTGTGTTGTGAACTTGAGCATATCATACTATTCTAATCTTTACAATTTGGATCTAAACACAAAACTAAACTATGGTACCGAAGTCTTCTTGTAGAGCGCAATCTCCAAGCCGACTCGATACAAAACTCCTTAATCCACCGAGTAATTGCTATATATGATCTTTGACGCTCGGGCTCTTGAATCAACATGTGAAAGCTTCCAAATCATCTTGTTGAAGCTAATCATCTACTAATAACTTAATTAATGATCTGAAACTAAAATCACAAGATTATTAGTACACATAACTACATGAGTTAATCATCAAAACTAGAGTGGAAGGCCTCTGGGCCAACAATCTCCCCCTTTTTGATGATGACAAAACTCATGGAGTTATATATGCATGGATCAAAGTTAAGCTTCAAAGAAGCTCCCCCTTAACTCATGCATAAAACAAATAAACATAAATATGCAATGAATGACAATGCATAATCATGCATAAACAATAAATGGCTCTAGATACCAATGAAATGTTTAAAAACAAAACATGCTCTAGATACCAATTAAAATTAAACTAAATTAAACTTAATATATGCAAAACATAAACATGCATATATAAAACTTCTCAAATAATTCTCCCCCTTTTTGTCAATCATCAATAAAGGGTAAAAATCAAAACGAAATCTTCTCTCCCTTTTTAATACAAAGAAACACTCATCAATAAGGGGTAAAAGCAAAACCAAATCAATAAATTTTCTCCCCCTTTTTGTTCGAAACCATGAATCAACAAAAGGGTTAATAAAGACAATGTTCTCCCCTTTGTCTAAAACAAAAACAAAACCAAATAAGGGTGACTATCAATTAAGATATCAAGTGAAAATATGTCAAAATAGTGCATCTTTATACCAATTGAAAGGAAACATAAAAACATTGATACCAATTATAAGAAAATAATCTTGATACCAATTGAAATTAAACATAACAAATTTTGAATTTCTAAACAAGGATTTTGATACCAATTGTAAATATTTTTCATTTTGAACATATGATACCAATTGAAATTTTCAATCATAAAGTATGGGAATGGAAATCAAATACCAATTGAAAGATGAAATACAATTTTTCTCCCTCTTTATGGATTACCGAATAAAACATGCAAAGCTTGTATATGGATACCAATTGAAAACTAGTCAATTGAAACAAGATGGTCATTATAATAACAAGCTTTATCATGATCAAAATTTGTGCTCTAAGATATATGAATATAATAAGCACAAATAAAAACATATATGTATAAAAAAATTAGATACCAATAGAAATTGATACTCTTTGAAGTGCAAGCATACATATATAAAAAAAAATATATGAGTATACAACAATGTCAATATTGATACCAATTGAAAGAATTTCAATGATACCAATTGAAACAACAATAATATCAAATGTATATCTCATATTACCTAGCCTCCCAATCATGTTCAAGATTAAAATGATTTTCACTATAAGGCATACATGAGCATAATCTCCCATCCAACCACCCTTTAGATGGTAGGGGTTTTCAAAATTAGGTTTGAAAATAAGGTACGTTTGAAAATCTCTACCACAAGAAGAATACGAACTAGTTAAATGGGAAATCTTGTTAACTAGTACGAAATCCTTCAATAAAGGAATAAAACAAAATTGTTTTTCATGAAACACATGTAATTCGCAATAACACTAAACACTCAAAATCCATAAAGCCCATATCATAGTCTCATGAAAACAAATCATGAGTAAACTAATAAAGTGAGTGTACAAGTATAATGTGACACATATCAACATGAAAATATTCAATTAAGCTCAATTGAGATTCCTTAAAAACATGAAAGCATGAAAAACTAGATTTTCATTACCAAATTGGAATCACCTAAAAACATGAAAATCATCAAAACGATTTAAACTTCAAGGCATATGTATGTCATGTAAAAACTAAAGTATACATACATATCCTAAACATAATGAGTCCACAAAAGTATATGCATGAAGGCACGTGGCTCAAGGATGTACATGTATAATCAATAGTTTGGACAAGATAGACATATACATGAAGTTAAAACACATGATCATAAAAGCATATTCAAAATGAGGAATACAAGTTAGAATGCATGAATCATCAAAACTAGACTATACTAGCACATCTAATGGGTACAAATAAGCATCCAAGCACAAACATATATAAAGATTTATTTGTGTCCCACTATATGTACAAGTATAAATTCTAATCTTAATGAAAACTAACATCTAAACAAGTAAACAAATCATTAAGCATAAAACGAGATATAAATCAATATGAAACTCATAAACATGATCATTATGTAAATCCATATGCTATTAGAATCATGATATACATAATAGCTAAACAAATGGTGAGAACACAACATATGGGTCCATATAAACATGGGTGATCTCAAAAGCTATACATGCATGTCAATGATCTAAGAATCATGGCATTTAACATAATAAACTTTAAACATCAAAAACATGAGATATCAAAACAAGAATCATAAACACATATGATCATCATGTGTATGCATGTGCATTAGATCTAGGGCATACATATTAGTTTTAAAACAAAGTGAGAACACAAAGATAGGTCCATGGGTGTAAACTATATGTGTGCAAACAAGCAAATACAAATGAGATTAGCAAACAAGCGATCTCACTCCTAGGATGTTAAGCCTAAGTATCAGGAGCGTAGTGCTCTGATACCAATTGAAAATCACCTAGAGGGGGGTGAATAGGTGATTATGCTAATCTAATGAACTTAATGCGGAATTTAAAAACTAATTGCAATAACAAGAGATGCACTCTCAAACAAGCTAAGCAAATAATTATGAATGCACAATATGAATAGATGCAAGGCACAAAGTAAAGAGAGAGAGAGAGTAAGAGCCAAGGGATCAAGCGCAAACACAAGATATGTTTCGAGATTCGAGCACCCAGCTCTACATCCCCGCCTTCACCCAGAAGAATTTTAAGTCCACTAGCTTGTCCACAAAGGACTCCCACAAAGGGAACCTCCACCGAGGATTTGGGGCAATAACAATTACAAGGAGTACCCAACTCCTCTCCTTACAAACACAACCTCCTCCTTGAGGCACAACACCAAGCCAACAAACAATCACCTTACAACTTGAGGGATTAGCACAAAGCTTACACAAGGATCACCTCACCACTTGAGGGATACAACCCAAATGCACAACCTCCTAACACAATGAGGGAAAGGCACAAAGCCAAGCAAATGAAGGGTTTTCAACTTGGTGGTCTAAACAACAACCACAATCAATTTCTTTCCCACACAAAGATCCTATAGAATAAGATAGTAGATGTAGCTCAAGTGTGGAGAAAACCAAAGGAATGGAAATCAAAAACTCAAAGAAAATCTTTGGAAAAACTAGAAACCAAGATGAAGAAGTTGAATCAAAATCTTTTCCCAAAAACCCTTTCTTGATTTTCCAAACCCTAGTAAAAACACCAAATAGATTGTTCAATTTAAAGCCCAAAAACTTCTTTTGATTGCTGTGAAAACACTAGAGAGTCAGGAAAAATTTGCACAAAAAATCTTATGGAAAAACTCTTTCCCATGGGGTATTTATAGCCCCCAGAAAATTATAGCCGTTGGCAGTAGAAACTGCCAAAAATGAACTGTCGGTCGACCGGTCGGTCGACCGGTCGACGATCAATTTTTGACCGTTGGCAGCTACCCGTCGACCGTGCGGCCGACCGTTCCCAGAACCAGAGAGCAACGGCTCTCTGGGCGGTCGACCGTCCGGTCGACCGAAACAAACAGAGAGCAACCTGCTCTCAGTCGGTCGACCGTGCGGTCGACCGGCTAAAGGGGCAGCCAGCGTGCACGTATCCGTGCACGTTGGTCGACCGCTACGGTCGACCGGCCTAGCCTGGCAGCTGCAGATCAGGGAAAATTGGGTTTTAAAGACTTAAAAAATTCCCATAAAATCTCTAAAATTTCACAAAAATAGTTTTCTCATTTTATATTGAAATACAAACTTGTGTTAAAATGTTTAACACAAATCTCAAACATTTTGAACTATTTTTGTGTTATAGAAATTTTGCCAAAAACCAAAAACTGTATTTTCTAAAAACTTGAATTTTTGAATAGAAAATACATTTTGTCCAAAACTCATCCAAATACAAAAACATGATATTAAACAACATTTAGGCATGATGTATATGGATATAATCCTATATACATGAAACATATATATATATATATATCCATGTTTTTGACTTTAATTCCAATATACCAAACATAAAACACATGAATAAGTAAGTCAAACTAAGTTTGTCTAGGATGTTAAGCATGCATGTATATAGAACAAATCATATATATATTAAACCATGTAAACTTGTTTTGATCTATCTATTCATGAAAACCAAGATCGGTTAAACCAAAAACGGAAAACCGAAAACCAATATTCAAAACATGAAACGTGTTGTGAACTTGAGCATATCATATTATTCTAATCTTTACAATTTGGATCTAAACACAAAACTAAACTATGGTACCGAAGTCTTCTTGTAGAGCGCAATCTCCAAGCCGACTCGATCCAAAACTCCTTGATCCACCGAGCAATTGCTATATATGATCTTTGACGCTCGGGCTCTTGAATCAACATGTGAAAGCTTCCAAATCATCTTGTTGAAGCTAATCACCTACTAATAACTTGATTAATGATCTGAAATTAAAATCACAAGATTATTAGTACACATAACTACATGAGTTAATCATCATCAAAACTAGAGTGGAAGGCCTCTGGGCCAACAAATGTGTGTAGTTTGAACATTTATACATAACTTTCTATTAATTGACTACATAAAATAAGTAAATACAAGTAATAAGAATAAATTACAGTTCCTTCAGTGATTTTTTTTAATCATAACAGTGAAATAATAATTCTCCATGAAACTAGAAAAAAATATACAGAGAAACTAGACCATCTATGTAGCTTGCACACTTAAATAGTTCTATTGTTAAGATGTGTTGCATCCAACAATTGTTGGACACACACATCATAATCTGTTTTATGTTTAGTTTTCAATTGTTTATCAGTGTGCCTTGGCGTATCTCTGTCGGCGTGTTGTGTCTGTGCAACTTCTACATAGCACCAAAGAAAGGATTTAAAGAAAATATGCAATAGGAAATTTTAGAGCCTCATAGTATAATCCTAAGAATTAGTAACAGTTTTAAAACATTGTGATTTATAGGTGGAAGGTGATTGCAAGCAAATCACCAAGGAATACGGTCATACAAGCATTTAGAATATCATGGTTGAGTTTCAAGCCCTGACATAGATGGTGGCAAAGCAGATCATAGAGAGGACTCACCGTCATGATCTCCATCACATATGCAATTCAAATCAATCCACTAGTTTGGAGGTTCAAAACATATATAATTAATAGAAACAGATGATAAATCAATCCACTACTATTGGTACATGCATAATTTAAGAGAAAAAATGATATCATTTTAATATGGCACACAAACAGATGATAAAGTGTGATGTTGTTTCGAATGAATGAAGGTTGTTAATGAAAATTTTCTGTAGTAATCAGGACCCATATTGAAGGATAGATTATTTACATACGTGGATAATTTCTTTTCATCCATTAGAAACTTATTGCCTCAATAGTAATCCAGATTTTACTAACCCTTTCTCCCTTTAAAGAACATTTCATAATGAAACATAAAGAAAGAGTACAATCTGACTAACCTTTACAAAGAGTGTACTGGGAGCCAATATTGAATGAGCATCGACACCATTCAGATAAGCTTTCACTTCAGGTATGCCAGAACCAGCTGCTGCAGGTGCAATATAAGCACAAAGGGTCGAAGCTGCTGCTGCCAAAATTAGATTGCAACCAGCATATACAACAAATGCATCTTGATATCTGCACTGGAACAACTATCACATGATAGTTACTTGGCAGTGCTTTGCAGAAGTGCCATAATACAGAGATTTATAATAATTGATAAGAATTACATTGTAATACAAAAGATCCTGATAAACTTCTTGGATATAAATTATAAAAAAGAGGCATAACATAATTACAGATCAAACCATGGAGGTTGATTAGTAATTTGATTCTTAAACTGAAAACCCATCTTTTTGGAGGCCATAAGGTTAATATCTGAACAATTATCTAAAAATACTGAAAAAGCACCTTTCTCATCAGCACTTTTCTGGTGTTAGATATATAGATATATTATACTATAGAAATAGTGTTTGGAGTATATAGAGTTGCAATGGTATTTGGAATCATAGTTAGAATAGGATTTGGTTTTGTATGCTCTATGTAAGGAGATACGGTCTAATGAATTTAGGTAATTTTTAGTTTGCAGTATGTAGTTTTTTTGAGTCAATGAAGATTTACTGATGTGAAATTTGTACGATTGTTCGAAAATCAGCGATAATGTTACTAAACTCACGCTTCACCAACAAGTTATGATCGCTGGGTAAGAAAATAAATTAAAACTAATAATGTCATGTAGATAGATTTAACAACCAGTCATGCGCATAATTCAGACAATTTTAATCTCAATTAAATTAAACATGATGCTCAATTATAATTATAGTTCTACTCGCAATATCAAGATAAGGTTACATTTTATCAATTCACACAACTCAGTATTTAGTGGAAAGTAGAAAATCATGATAATTTTTTATAGATGAAAATATTTGATATAATTGATGAATAATCTAATTGCAAAATTAGAAACTCATCTAATGAGAAGCTAACGTTCTCAGGATATCCACTGTTGTTGTTAATTTTGTATTCTTGAACTGTTGATTTAGTGTTGATATATTATCTTATGTTATGGTTGCAGTTGTAAACAGATGGCTCTGTATTTTCAGCAATCGTTGGCGCAACCTGGTTGATACTTGAAGATTCTCATCTAGCTCTGAACTTGGCAACACACAGATGAAGGACAGTGTTAGACTCGAGCAAGATTGGACAGCACACAGGGCTGCTAGCGCAAGTACAGGGCGTGGCTTAGTCCTCGACGTGGGCGTGCCCAAGCGCTGGCCTGGGCACAGCTAGGCTGGCACTGATAGTGCTTGGCTAAACACGCAGGAAAAATGAGAGCAAGGGCGTTGGGGCTCTGTTGGAGGTGGGGAATTTGATACCAAGTCGGAATGAAGCATAAGCTCGCTGGTTGAGGTCGAGAACTGGTCGGCGAGGGTGAAGGGAGAGTGGAAGATGAGGAACTGGTGGTGGCAGGTTCTGCTGCTGGCGGGGAGATGAGCAGGCCGAGAGGCGGCAACCTTGGATGGTCTCACAGTTGGTCGGCTCGATGGGGAAGGGCAAGATCGGGGCCTGGGACTATTGACATTGTTGTCGCGGAGGGAAGGGTGATCATGAGAGAAAAGGAAGCTGGGGTTGAGTGTTGACGTGAGAGAGGGAGAAAGGGAAGAGATGAACATGGTGCTGTATTTTTTTTTCTTTTTGTAATAATGAATAAAACTAGGGTTTTGAAGAGGGGTTGAAGAATTGGGATTAGGATTTTGTGAAGAGGACTAGAATTGGATTAGGATTTGGAAAGAGGAAGAGGATAGATAGGTTAGGGCTTCACACTAAAACTTATTTGAATTAGGCTTCACACTCCAAATTCATGAAGAAAATTTTCAATTGAGAAAATAATCCAAATTTTCATTATTCAAATCTTCGTTACAATTTTATTTGACTCATGCCTATACATAGGCTTACAAAATGATAACCCTCTTCTCACAACCGATGTGGGACTAAAAAAAGAAAAACAAGCTAATAAAATAAAGAGAAAATAAACTTGACTCAGCACGAAATAAAAGATAGTAATACTGACTCGAAACTAAAACCACGTAGAAGCCACACATCTTCTCCAACGATGATATACGCTTCAAGGTCATCCGCATCATTCTCCTCCGGTGGGAGAGAACTCGACCCCATCGAGTTAGGTGTATAAAGGCTCTCATAACATTTCAACACAATTGGGCCAATCTGCTGCAAATCACTGTGATCTAACCATGTATTCTTAGCAGGTAATTTTCCTTTCCAACGCATCAGATATCATCTATTTTCACCATTTCTATTAGAGAAAAATTTTATCATCTTAAATTTATCATTTTCTCTGTTGTATTAGGATGAATCTCTGGAGTGTGAAAATGAGGGGCTCTCAGAAAATGGCTCAAGGAATGGCTTATCAACCAGTAGGATAAAATCAAGACTCTTGTAATTCACTATGTCTTTAACATTGAAAGTAGAATTGCTTCCGAAATCTTTAAAAAATCTATAACATAAGCATTGTCATCTAATTTTATCAAAATTTTGAAAGGTCCGACACTACAGGCATGCAACTGTATAACATCACCAACATTAAAAGTTTAAAATTATTTCCCAATGTTAGCTCGTAACTTGTAGTTGGCATTGTCATGTGCAACCTGATCACTGATTATCTTATGTAACACGTATGTGATGCAAATTTAGACTCTGATGCTTTGTAGTGTTCAGCTATAGGGATAGGATCAATGGATTGCCTAGATCTAATACCATGAATGATTTCATGAGGCTTGTTATCTGTTGTCCTGTTGAGAGATGCTTATAGGCAAATTCAGTGGTAGACAACTTAAAATCCCAATTTCCAGCATGTTCACCTATAAGGATATTCAAGAGAAGCGGTAAAACAAAAGAGAAAGGGGATGGTGTAGACAGTAGAGGAAGGGGGTGGCGACCAGAGCAGTATAATCGACAGTAGATGAGAAAGCGGGTGGCATCAGAGTTAGTAATGACAGTAGGAGTCGGCAGTAAAAAGGAATGGGTGGCGACCAGAGCAGGCCACACTAGTAGGAGAAAAGAGAGAAGCAGCAAGTAATGAAAGGACAACTAGAGTCGACAGTAGAGCCAGAGAAGGGAAAGGGTGAGTGATAGTTGTGGCAGCGGCAGTGGGGATAGCAGTTGTGGTAGCCGAAAAAACAACACTAAACTTCTTAATCACCAGAGTGATTTCTAAAGAGAGTGGTTTCAGACTCGAGCTACAAATGAAAACTCCGTTAATTATGGCAATCTTAACAGGACTGGTACAGTCGACAACTATATACACATACCTTTGGCACTTATTGCATTTAGCGACGATGCTAATTTTAAAAATATTCTTTTTGGGACCTTTATTTCTATTATCTATTTCAGCATTCTTGTCCTTAACATCATTCCTGAGTGAGGGGAAGGGTACTAGATCTATGAGGCTAGATAGATGGGAGAGGTCTAAACACTGGGGTTCTTTGATCAGTAGTATATAGTTGCGCTAGAGGTTTCTGTGCTTGGTTGTGGGATTGAATCATAATCCAAGCTTAGTAGTAAGTTATCAAGTGTCGTTGTCGGTTGAGAATCTGTCGGGGTGATGGGGGATTGACTAGACTTTCCTAAAGGAAAGGAGAGACGTGACTCTAAACTAGATGTCACATTAAGTTTTTCTGTCTTTTTTTTATTTATTTTGAATAAAATATAAATTCTAAATGCAAGAAAGTGATAAAAATTCTAACAAGTGCCAAGATGATACAAATGCTATCCTAACTGTGCTCTGATATCAAATTGATGTGAAACGTGTACGAGTGTTCGAAAAATCAACGACATTGTTACTAAACTCACGCTTCACCAACAAGTTACAATCATTGGGTAGGAAAATAAATTAAAACTAGTAATGTCACATAGATGAATTTAAAGTCACGTATAGTTCAGACAATTCTAGTCTCAATTAAATTAAATATGATGTTCAGTTATAATGCAATAGTCTTACCTGAAATATCAAGATAAGCAAGTTACAGGTTACCAAATTCACACAACTCACAATATTTAATGGACAAAAAAACCATGATAATATTTTAAGGATGAAAATACTTGATGTAACTGATGAATAATCTAATTGCAGAATTAGAAAATCCCGTACTAAGAAGCCAAAGTTCTCGGGTATCCACTGTCGTTGTTGATCTTGTATTGTTGAACTGGTGAATCATTGTTGATATGTTATATGTTGTTGTCGCTGTTGTTGTGGTTACAGTTGAAGACATACGGCTCTATATCTTTGACAATCGTTGGCGCAATCTGGTTGATGCTTGAAGATTCTCAGCTAGCTCTGAACTTGACAGTGCATAGATGAAGGACAGTGTTGGACTTGCGCAAGATTGGACAACACGCGGGGCTGCTCGCACAAGTGCAGGGTGTGGCTTGTCGTCAACTGGGCGTGGCTTGGTCGTCGACGCGGGCGCGGCCAGCCGCTGGCCTGGGCTGGCACTGATAGTGATGTTGCCTGTTTTTTGTGCATTCCATAAGGAGCAAGCTGATTGCTTACCGGAAATTAGTTTCTTTGGTCCAAAAGCTCCTCAGATAGGGAACCACTATTGTGAAATGCCCACGTCTAGGTATGTCCAGTGTATGAGAAGATGATGTATGGGCATACCCATCTTACTGAGTCTTTAAAATTGATGTTTCTTGCTTTCTACCTCACTGTGTTGGGTATTCTTTCTGTTCTGCTAATTTTCTTTAGGACTGATGTTTGTTTAAGGTGTTCCATGGACCTACCACATAGGAGCAATTCCAAACTATAGCAGTTCTTCCATGTTGTTTTAGAGGACAGCTGAAATCAAATCTCATAAATGCATGAGCAAATGGCAAACCTATATATTGGATCAAGTGTTGACAATGACAGACGTCTTTCTGACCCTCCTGATGTCATATCTATTGGTGGTATATGCTGGCAATCACATGAAGTTTTTATTATGTTTAGATGAAAACTGTAAACGCTGGCAATTAAGATGGCACAATTAGCTTCAAGCAATCAGAATTTAGACTCATTAACTATCTCGACGTCAGCATGTAGTTTATGTCCTATGGTACTACTTGGTATCTTCAGATGTATATTTCACTATCATCATGCTTAGGAGGGCACATTTTTTCTCCAATCGGTTTCCAACAGGAAAAGTCAAATGTTCTAACTATTTTAGTGTCATGGAGACACTATAAGTAGCCAACCATATTATTAACCTGCAATAGGCCCTGAGTGAAAGCTCACTGTAGACAACCATTTTTTCTTCAATTAGTTTCCAACAGGAAAATTCAAATGTTCTAGCTATTTTAGCATCATGGAGATACTATAGCCAACCATATTATTAACCTGCAATAGGCCTCCAGTGAAAGCTCACTGTAGACAGGACTTCCTTTAGTACTGGATCGACACTTGCAAAATCTTGTGCGAAATACCAAGAAGGTTAAATCTGTTGGCAATGCTTATTTCATCATGCTTTCCTTCTGGATGAGCATGTTGAGGAAGCAACACCCTTAGGATCCAATGATGTAAGATGTAACTCTTCTACTTCACAGATCAGACGTAAAAGAGGGGGGATATCTTATTATTTTGGAAGGTAGAATCCTAATGGGCGGATTGGATGCCTTATTTTACAGCAAAACATCTATGAACTTGGTATCACAAAATGCATGGGTTTCAGATGTAAAACAGCGTGGATCGCAATCACCTTCAAATCAAATTTAGGATTTTAAAATTTGTAATTGAGAAACAATATAGAATTTCGGGTTTCCACTCCTTGCACGTGTTTCTCACCCAAAACTCAAGAGCAAAACAAACTAAAAAATTTAACAGAAATTTTGTGAAAGTTTTTAATCATTCAATGATTTAAAAGAGAAGTCTAAGGGGCCTTTTATAGGCTTTATGAGAAAATACTTTTAAGAAATAACTGATGTACTAAACGCCCACATAAAAGAAACATCTACTACAAAGCTAATTAACATAAAATAAATCTAAAATAAAACTAGACTAAAAACCAAAGGCTGCAGTATGCCGCTTTCGGGTTCTGAAATAGATTCGATCGAATCGTCCTCTAAACGGTGTGATGTCCTCAATAATTCCCTCGAGGTGGGAAAACTCGACCCTGTCAAGTATGTGGTCAAAAGTTGTTGCTGGTTGTGGTAATGCTCTAGTAAGTCGGGGTTAAGCTGTCGAAAGTCCTCCTCAGTAATTCAAGAATTTTCTGAATCAGGTCTTTCTTTCCATTTAATGAGATGGTGTCGCGTTCTTCCATCTCTAGTAGAGATAATCTAATCATTCAAGATAGA
The DNA here is from genome assembly GCA_038442645.1 of Agave tequilana. Classification (NCBI taxonomy): domain Eukaryota; kingdom Viridiplantae; phylum Streptophyta; class Magnoliopsida; order Asparagales; family Asparagaceae; genus Agave; species Agave tequilana. The sequence goes on from JAVJIF010014073.1 coordinate 70,935, forward strand.
ATCTATATTTTCTACTGCATAGGATAATTTTGGAAGAAGAGAAGATAATGGGGCTCTCAGGAAGAAGATCTTGGGTAGGCTCATCCACGAATAGATCCAAAGGAGTATTAAAGGTATCTCTATATGGAATCAAGTCCTCAATATTAAAAGTACAACTGATACCAAAATTTGGTGGGAGATCCACCACATAAGTATTTGAATTGATCTTCTTGAGGATTCGGAATGGTCTTGTGTTTCATGCTTGTAATTTCTTCACGGTTCTCGGAGGAAACCGCTCGAGTCGCAGGCAGACCATCACATAATCTCTGACATTAAATATCCTTAACCTACGATTAAAATCAGCAAAAGCTTTATAATCAACATTATTTTTCATTATCTTCACTTTGATGTCCTCTTGTAATATACGTATATGGGATGTAAATGCCGATGCAAAACCTGGTATTCTAGAATGATGAGTTATGATAACTAAATCAATTGGTTGTCTAAATTTGAAGCTAATTACTATCTCAAATGGACTAAGACTTGTGAACCTATTGACAGAACGATTGTATGCAAATTCGGCTATAGGCAAAATTAGATCCTAAGTTTACAAATTTTCCCCAACAAGACACCTAAGGAGATTTCTTAAGGTTCTATTGACTATCTCGGGCTGCCCATCAGTTTGTGGATGAAAGGTTAGTGAAAATTTCAGTTAGGCTCCCATCTTGTGCCACAGTGTTTGCCAGAAATAGATAACAAACTTGACGTCCCTATCTGACACCATGGTTTTGGGCAACCTATGCAATTTGACGATACGATCAAAGGAAAGGACAGCTACCCGTGACGCATCTGAAATTTTAGAACCATGGTTCAAAATCGTGGTATGAGCCGCGGATTCGGCGGGAACCGTTTCATAACGGTTGCGGCATCACGGCCCTAACTAGGGCAAGACGTGCAAAATGTTACATAGAACACTCAAAAAATTTTGAAAAAATCACGACAAATCTTTAAAAAAATATAGACATCAAAATTGACATATAACATGTCCAAAACATATAACCTAGCACACTAAACATGAAGATAATGCATAAATATATGTCACGATATTAAAATATCAAAATAAATGCATAATTTAGTAAATTATATGAAATTAATTAAATTTAAATTAACTACTCTTTTCACAAAAGTAAAGATTAGCTCTACCTTTTTAGTAAAAATTTAAATTATATGAATTTAATTTTATGAAATTTTATCTTAACTCGGTCTTAGCTCAGGGCCGACTCGGCCTCGACTCGGCTAACTCGGTTGAATCGATCTAGGGTGATTCGGCCAAGTTGGCCCTGAGTCAAGCAAAACAATGCAATAGATTGACTCGTGAACTGGTCTCGAAACAGAGAAGGTTGTTCCATTTCTGACTCAACCGAGTCAGAACTGGAACGACCAAGTTTCTGAACCTTGTTTAGAACATGGAATGAAATGAGCTATTTTGGAGAATCTGTCAACCACTACTAGGATAGAGTCATATTTTTTCTGCATCTTTGGAAATTCTAGCACGAAATCTAAGCTCATGTCTTTCTCTTGAGTGTGCTTTTGAGTATTGAGGTGTGAAACCCGTGGTATAAGGGGTGTGAAGTCCACGCTAAGGGTGTAAAGCCCAAATCTATCCGATTCTATCTTTAAACTCTAATTTCTCTTTTCAGTGTTCTTCTCAAAACCCTAATTTTCTTCTTTTGTTTGAATTGAAGATGATTGCGATCCTGTATTACATCAATTTGGTATTAGAGCTTTGGCTCCAGTCCCCTTCAAATATTTTTTTCCCCAGAAATTTTAGTTTTAGATCTGAAACCCTAGATTTAGAACAAATCCCAAAATCTTAGATCCATTCAAAAAAAATTATTGTCGCAAAATTCCCCCAAATCGTTCAAAAATCCTTAGAAAATCCAACCACTATTGTTCCTCTTCCTCCTCCGAAAATTCAAAAAAAAAGTACAAAACTGTTCATCTTCGTTTCCCTCCTCAGAACCCATCACCATCTTCCTTCTAAAAAACCGAGGAAAACAGATAAAAAAATATCCTAATCTTCACTATTTTCCCTCTGCATATTCAACCACCGCCGCCACCTGCCATCCCCCGCCACGCCATCGTCCTCCTCCACCTTCACCAATGCCAGCTCCAGCACCTGCCATCTCCCACTGATCACCACCACAATCCCCAATCACCACATCGCCATTGATTCATTATCTCCGCCACCAATTCATCTTCTGTGCCACCACAATCTCCATTATCATCTCCAGCACCATCATCATCACCATCATCTTCACCATCTCCACCCCCACTTGCAGCCAGATCGCCACGTGCTTCACCACTGCCCTTGAGGTCTCTAACTTCTCCATCTTCCTCGCTCACACTGATGACGACGCCCTCCAACACCCCCGAAATCATCACTCCTCCAAGCCCAGATTTGCTCTTTGCCCTCCGCCCGTAAACTCTTCGACTTCTTCACCGGAGCTTCGGCATCTTTGACCCGCCATCGCATCTTTGTCTTCACCGGAGCTTCAAATCTATCTGCTCAGGCCCCGCCATATTTGCCCATGAGCTCCGCCGCTATCTTCTCCCCCGAGCTCCGATGCCGATCTCGCCAGAGCTTAGCCGTCATCGAATCTAAATCTAAGATTTTGGGATTTGGTTTTATTGGATGTAATCGAATTTGGGTTTAAACCCAACCCGAACTCGACCCGCCAGTCGTAGAGTCAGTCCATTGGCTTAGACCGAGTCGAGTGAACCAGAGCAGACTGAGTCAGAGCCGGGTTGGACCAGGAATGAACGAGTCGACTCAGGTGCTCTGACTCAGTTGGGTCAGTTTTGACGAGTTAACTTAACCGAGTTGAGCTGAGCCAACTCAGTACAAGAGCAACAGTAACGCAGTGTTCTTCTAGAGGTCATTCCGAGCTCGTTTCAAGCCCAATTTGAGTTGTTTTCAAACCAATGGATTCGCAGAGAGCAACACTTCATATCTACAGCCTTCACATTCAGATTCGAAGTTCAGTCGTCTACCAGATTCAGCTCACCAGATAGACACAACAGTCCAGAGCTTGTTTCTGGTCCGATTTGCGTCGGCTTTGCGCCATTCTCGAGGCAGCCATCTTCCACTTCTTATTACCGTTGTCCACAAATCTTGTGGGTAATTTTAACTCTTCGATGTTGGCATTTCTCTAAACAATCTTAGAGGAATTTTGCGTTTGGGCGTGAATGACTCACCCCTCAAGTGATATCCTAACCTAAGCTGAATTATTAACTGTTAAATTACTTACAAGTACTATTTAGATTGTGATAATTTGTTAGTTGAAATACTATTTGCTTCTATCTAGTGGTTGCATCAGTGTATGTCACTTTTCATCATTTTAAGAGTGCATTTTCTTTCCATTTAGAACTTAAACTTTAGAATATTTTTTTCTCACTTAGTGCATGCAATTAGTTTACTTGAGTTTAGGATTCTCCACTGCATCCGCTTGATTGTTAGATTTTGCATTTGAGCCATTGTGACTAATCAATAATATAGGAACCCTCTCTTAGACCAGCTACATAACCTCCGTCAGGGTCATATGTACGTTCAAGATTATATTATCATATTTAAGTATTTAACCCATCATAGTGACGTGAGAAGCACCACTCTGAGATTATAACTAGGTCTGTTTGGAGTTTGCGACCTAAGATAAGACGTGCTATGAGTACTGGCTCCTATGACCTAGACAACATTGAAGAGACCTTTAATGTTGCACTAAGAAGAGACTTGGCTTTCAAAATGTTAGTCAATGTCAAGGCTCGATGTTCTAAATGTGAGGATTATAGACATTATGATTACCACTGCTTCTCGAAGAGTCAACATGTTAGAATTGTACCTACTGATGATTTGACAACTCGAAGATTGTTGAGTATACTTATATTCCTTCTAAGACTGGTAGTATAATCAAAGATATCAGTTAGTTACTGATTATTATAAGGTTCATATGTCTTTTGATAGTATCAATGATGACGTGAAAGAGATAATTGAGCCTATTACATCTGCAGTGCCTAGTAAGTCATTTAAGCTCTCTAGCAATGTTTAAAGTAACGATAACGTAATGATAACGTTTTTTCTGTTATGTTAACATAAGTTATAACGTAACGCATAATGTAGGTTACGCGATTTAATATTTATTTAATAAAAATAAAAAAATATACTATATTTAAGAATTTTTATAAATAAGAAAATTATTTTAAAAAATCTAAAAATATATCAAAGCAATATATAAAACGTTTAGTAAGTATCACAATAATTTTTCACATTCACAAGTTATAATAACCTACACAAATAACAATATGATCCGCATATTTCATTATAATTCATAATTTTTAGCCACGCTATTCAATCTACACAAAAATTCATAATTCAATCTATAATAATTCATAATTTAATCATAATTCATAATTTTTTAGTCATGCTATTCATTATAATTTATAATTCAATTTACAATATGTTATTCAATTATACCCCCAGTTTCCTTCACTCTTTACGATATTTTACCCATGATCATCTCTCTATGCTCTCCTTATCACTCTCTCCCCCCTATCGATCTCTCACTCGGCTTTCTCTCCCGATCTCTCTTTGTTCTCTCTCGAGATATCGAAAGCAAAGAGAGATCGGGAAAGAGTGAGCAGATAGAGATCGAGAGGGGGAGAGATCCAGGGGGAGACTGGAGAGAGAGAAGAGAGATCGGGATAGAGAGAGCTTACATGTGCTTGGAAACGGAGAACCACCGCTTGGAGACGACGCCAACAAGAACCACCACGACCGAGAACCACCAAAGATAGTTCTTCTTTTGCTGTCGATCAGAGAGAGGTCTTCTTTCTTCTCGGCGCCGAACGAGGAGACGACAACAAGGTTGCAGAGAGGGCGACGAGCGAGCAATTTGGGAGATTTTTTTTGCCATAAACTGGAAGAATATGGGAGTTATAGAAAGTCATTGCACCATAACGTAAGTTACGGAGCGTTATGTTAATAACGTAACATAACGTAAGTTACGGACAAAATAACCATAGTTATCAAACATTGAGTTTTTTAGACCTGTTACATAACGATTGGTCGGCGTTACGTTATATAACGAGTTATAACGGGTTATATAACGGGTTTTTTAAAACACTGCTCTCTAGTATTAAATATAGCTTTATGGTACTTTCAATCGATTCATCTTCTAGTGAGTCACCTGAATTCTTTACCATGATTCAACAGATGGTCTTAAGTGCTTCTTCTTTTACTAGTTGTTTAGAGTTTATCTCTGAGTTCAATTTATCATTATCTGAGTTCGATGTGTGTCATCCTAAGCATCACATATCTCTCATTTTCCCATATTTGGAGTTATGTCTAAAATACCTACTGCATTGCATTTGTCTGTTGCACATATTGATATCATTAAGCCGATAGTAATTTGTAATGACACTTACAAATTTGATGTATGCTTGTAATAATCCTATTTCATAATACCCAAATGGATAATTTAACATGATAAATAATGCATTAAAAAAGTAAATATTATCTAAATTGTTAAAGCCATAGCTTGAACCCAAGTTTCCCTATTCCAAATCCTAATGCCCAAACCATGATGGCACATTGGAACGTGATTATGAAAGTGATTCAATGTATTTGAACTAAATTAAAAGAAAATTTCAAATTTCAAATTCTCAATCGAAAATCTTATAAGATCCTCATTGATTTTTCTAAAAAACCTATTCTATTAGTTGTAACCTACAAACTAAAAATCAAAATTAAATCCTAATCTAATAAATTAAATCCTATCTCATTGTTCATCATCCCTAAAGAAATAAAAGAAATAAAAGAAAACTCAAAACCCCTTTCATATAAATCTCTCATTCCTCTCACCTCTCATTTCTCTTCTCAAACTTAATCTAGGCGAAGCTCAAGCATGCTAGACGTGAGGAGAAACAATTCAGACTGAAGGAAAGCAATTCAGGTGAGTGTATTTTAATTTATATGATTTTTTTCATTTGGGCATTTCACCGAACACCTTGAGCATGTTATATTGTTTCACATATTTCATTACCAAGACTCCACTCTAAAAACTTTAAAAAAATATGTAGGAACACCCAAGATGTGCCTCCTAATTATGATGATTTTAATTTATTTTAAAGATTTTTTATCATCCAAAAAAAGAAAAATTAAATTCAATGAAAATCAGAAAAAGTTATTGTAGCACCCAGACCAATACTGTAGCGGACCCAGACCCAGACCACACTGTAGCAGGCCAGACCTATTACTGTAACAAACAGACTCATTAAGTATCTTGATTGATTTTAGGCTTATTTAAATTCAAAAAATGGGAAATAAATTCAAAAAATTTTCAGAAAAATTGTGTAAAATCACAAACTGAATTTTAAACTCTGTAAAATTATTCTGGTAGCGAAATAAATTAAAATGATACAAACTTTATGATATTATATATATAACAATTACCTAAACTGAACTAAATTGATTCTAGTTTTTCGAACTTAACTATGTAACTCAATATCTGGTTCAGTGAAAATCCATGTGAGTGTTATAAACTTATAATTTCTTTATATAAGTGTTTTGACCCTCTCTTTTAATAAATGTTATTTTTAAAAATTATGATTCATTTTTAATTAGGGTTCACACCCATTAATTATTGTTCATGTCCACCTGTATTAAACACAAATAAATTATCTTGTGAGCGTTTCTTTTTTGTGCCTCTTTATTTAATATCAATTAGCTGAATTGTTTATTTAAGTCCTGATATGTAACATGTTTACAAGTTGCATAATTTCAGGACTCACTATTGTATTATTGTAGATCTTTTGCCTGAAATTATTTAAATTGTAATTACGCCTCATTATTATAAATCTTTAAATATATAATTATTGATTCTTGTAAAGTTAATTATCTAAATTGTTAATTGATTGGTTTCTAGAAGAATACTTATAAATAATCATGAATCATAAAATTTTAGAAAAAGTCATATTTAAATTCTGAATATTATTGTGAACATTCTATTTCTTTATTCGTCTGTTATCATGTGTGGACCTTTATATGTACTGTTGCAGTGATATTGATTCATCATGTTGATTTATATAAGTTGTTTAGGTCGCTTTAGGCTTAGCGTGTATGCGTGGAATATTTCTCGCGTATATACGTCGCTGACTCGTCACTCCAACGTATTTTACGAAGGGGGCGTGACAGAGTTATTTTTTGTATCAAAGCCAGCTTCACAAAAAAAGAAACCTGATTCTTACTAGCGACTTGAAACGAGTTATATTAAGCACTGAAATATACATATATTATTCACACTATAACATTGAGCCCACTTGGGAATCGAGCGTTCTTCCTTTGAAAATCTATCTCTTGAATCTGTTGATGTTCTTGATTTCAACTTTTTGTCCGGAGTGATCCATATTCCCTTCTTGATTCTCAATTTCATATCGATTTCACTTTTCCGATATTGACTCTTGGGATTGGCCTTTGGACCCAATCAACGACAGAGATCAGGGTGGCGCAGTGGATGCATAGTGGACCCATAATGCACAGATAAGCGATGTGGGAGCGAGAAGACTTCATTCGCGATTGATCATTCTTTTGAGTCTCATCCTATTGTGTCCATTCTTGATCATGTTTATTCATTATTAACTTTGATCCTCTTTTATGATTTCTCTGCTTTGCTGAAATTTCGAGAACAAAATTTTTTTGTAAGGTGGATAGATTGTAATATTCCCATTTCATAATACCCAAATGGATAATTTAACATGATAAATAATGAATTAAAAAAATAAATATTATCTAAATTGTTAAAGCCATGGCTTGAACCCAAGTTCCCCTATTCTAAATCCTAATGCCCAAAGCATGATGCCACATTGGCGTGTGATTATGAAAGTAATCCAATGTATTTGAACTAAATTAAAAGCCAATTTCAAATTCTCAACAGAAAATCTTATAAGATCCTCAATGATTTTCTAAATAACCTAATCCATTAGTTGTAACCTACAAACTAAAAATCAGAATTTAAATCCTAATCTAATAAATTAAATCCTATCTTATTGTCCATCATCTATAAAGAAAGAAAAGAAAGAAAAGAAAACCCAAAATCCGTTTCATATAAATCTCTCATCCCTCTCACCTCTCATTCTCTTCTCAAACCTAATCTAGGCGAAGCTCAGGCATGCTGGACTGGACGTGAGAAGGAACAATTCAGACTGAAAGAAAGCAATTCAGGTGAGTGTATTTTATTTTATATGATTTTTTTCATTCGGGCATTTCACCGAACACCTTGAGTATGTTATATTGTTTCACATATTTCATTACCAAAACTCCACTCTAAAAACTAAAAAAATATAGGAACACCCAAGATGTGCCTCCTAATTATTTTTAATTTATTTTTAAGATTTTTTATCATAAAAAAATAAAAAATTAAATTCAATAGAAATCAAAAAAGTTACTGTAGTAGTATTGTAGCTCCCAGATCAATACTATAGCAGACATAGACCCAGACCGCACTATAGCAGACTAGACTCATTACTGTGGCAAAGACCCATTAAGTATTTTTATTGATTTTAGGCTTATTCAAATTTAGAAAATGGGAATAAATTCAAAAAAATCCAATAAAATTGTATGAAATCACAAACTAAATTTTAAACTCTGTAAAATTATTTTTGTAGTGAAATAAATTAAAATAATACAAAATTTATGATATTATATATATAACAATTACCTAAACTGAACTAAATTGATTCTAGTTTTACGAACTTGACATGTAACTCAATATCTGTTCTAGTGAAAATCCAAGTGTGATATAATTTCTTTATGTGAGTGTTTTGACCCACTTCTCTTCTAATAAATATTATTTTTAAAAATTATGATTCATGTTTAATTAAGGTTAACACGTACTAATTACTGTTCATGTCCACCTGTATTAAACACAAATAAATTACCTTATGAGTGTTTCTTTTTTGTCTCTTTATTTAATGTCAATTAGGTGAATTATTTATTTAAGTCCTGATATGCAATATGTTTACAAGTTGCATAATTTCAGGACTCACTATTGTATCATTGTAGATCTTTTGCCCGAAATTATTTATCTTGTGATTACGCCTCATTATTATAAATATTTAAATATATAATTATATATTCTTGTAAAGTAACTTATCTAAATTGTTAATTGATTGGTTTCTAGAAGAATACTTATAAATAATTATGAATCATAAAATTCCAGAAAAAGGCATATTTAAATTCCGAATATTATTGTGAGCATTCTATTCTTTTATTCGTCTGTTATCATGTGTGGACCTTTATATGTCGCAGTGGTATTGATTTATCATGTTGATTTATATAACTTATTTAGGTCACTTTAGGTTTAGCGTGTATACGTGGGGTATTTTCCTCGCGTATATACATCGTCGACTCTCGTCACGTCTCCACTCTAGCGTATTTTAGGAAGCGGGGCATGACAATACTCATATTGTATTTTGCAGGAATTTGCAATTGATAGAAAGATGATACGAGTCACTTTGAGGTCATAAGAAAGTTGCATGCTTGGCATACATATTTCAATAGGATTTTAAAGAGTAGTGCTTCCATCGCTTATGAATTGAATACTCCATGGAATCCTAACATCTGCTCTGTCTTCAGCAAGGATGAGCCACCTCAGTCTACTCTCTATGCCTTGATCGAGTTACCATCTTTCATAGCTGACTCATCACAGAAACCAGCTCCACCGTCACCACTATGGTCTCGACGTGATGTACCAGTGTTGCTGCCACGACCACCACCTGGCCCGATTGAGATGCTTAGTGAGAGGAGCCTCTCTCGACAGGGTCAAGTTTCACCTACCCCGGGGAAAATGATGAGAACATCATGCCAGTTGCTAGTATTTTCTTATGTCTTAGCTTATTTTTGAATAGTTATCTTTTTTGTGTTTTGTACCACATCGATTATCCCCTAGAATGCTCTATTGTAAAAGCCTATAAATGAGCATCAAACTTCATTTATTCGGTAGACAATGATTAAATAAAAACTTTTCAATTAAATTTCAAAACTCGTAAGTTCTTGAGGTTAGGGTGTGAAGCCCGTGACGTAAGGGGTGTGAAGCTCATGGTGTAAGGGGTGTGAAGCCTAAACTTATTTAGTTTTTTCTCAAACCTTATTCTCAAAATCATAGTTTTTTTCCTTTTCTTTGAATTGAAGGTGATTGCGATCCTGTTTTACATCACTTATGTTGTTGGTAGAACGAAGGTACAATATGTGTATATGTGAAGCATCAACAGTTTAGGGATCTGTCCATATAACATGTCTACCAGTGTCCCTGTTGAGGTGATGTCTTGTATTCAACTTTGGGTATAAGTTCAAAGGGTTTGATTATCCCTGGAAATGTCAAGCACACAACACAATGCATCCCAATTACATTATGTCAACGCAATGGATCAACCATGGACAATGTCATGGACAGGTGTAGTATCCATCATAGAACGAGTTCGCAGGCTATAATGGAGCATGTTAAAGTAATAAGCATTAATGTGTAACACAAGAAAGGGTGTTTTTTGTAATCTTGTGTTTATTTATTATCTATATAAAGAAGAAGCTAATTTCATTTTGGGTAAGCTATCAAGTCATCTATTTTCTCCAAACCTAACATGGTATTGAGTCATCTCTCTCAAAATTCTTATCTTCATCAGAAAGTTCCCTTTTGAGCATCATTGAGTCGTTCATGCTCTTATGCTAGGTCGCGCTTGCAAGATCTTATGCTAGGTCGCGCTTGCAAGACAGTGTGTACCTAGCACGCTTCCTCTCCTTCAACTGATGTCTCTCCTCTATCTTTGGGCTCCTATGTCATCCTCATCCACTTCTGATAACGCCAACCTCTCCTCATCGACATTGAAGCTTCTCCTGATTGCAGATTTATTGTTTCTCCTTAGACTTTCCTTATCATGGATATCACGTCTCCTTTTCCATCAAAGAAATCAATATCCACCTCGCTTCACACGAAAGAGAGATTCCATATAGTTTTTTTTAAGTCTACTTTATGTATACTAAAAAGACTCAAAAGCTCGAAGTCTTCCTTACTACACGAGAAAGAGACAGGTAAAAATCGCATTTAGTAAGTACTCTGTCTCAATGAGAATCCTTCTCTTTAGTAGATGCTTCGTCCTTGGTTTTGCATTCATCGTAGTTCTCTTATTCAGCAGTTGCTCTTTATCATCTCATATCTCCTCATTATCATCCATATTTGTTTAAACTCTCGATGTTTCATCCATCGTGAATTTGTAAGTGGGTGTTAAAGAATTATGTTCAAAGTTTATTGCACTTTAGTACTGACAAAATTTGTATTTTTTTCTTATTTTGGTTAAACAAACTCTTGATGTCATACAATCATGAGTTTGAGGGGGGTGTTAAATTATTAGTGTGTAACACAAGACTAGATATTCTTGTGATGTTGCATTTATTTATTATCTGTATAAATAAAAGGTTAATCCTCATCTAAGGTAAGCCGTCAAGCCGTCAATTTTCTCCAAACCTAACAGTTCAAATGAACTAGCTCATTCTTTTAGAAATCTTTGGTCTGCGGGATGAGGAATTATCTCCTGGGAGGTTTATGGTTGACTTTAAATATGTAACCAAAAGAGTTTGCAGGGTGAGAAAGATAGCGAACTTTGGAGAGAGGATTTTCTTAGTCAAACTACTGGTTTTGTTTTGTTATCTAGTTAAAGCATGAGGTGAACACTCTCTTAAATTTTGAAATGTTATTATAGTGGAATTGCTGTATGGTGGGATTACTGCATTCACCTGGCCACTTTTGCACACTATGGCTATCTAGCAGACAGTTCTATCATGCAGATGTGTTCTGTGACAACACAACACTAATCAGACACTCCTGAGGAACAACAGATCCTGAACACTTTTAAACATATCCCTAGTTTTATCATAAGTATGATCAAAAGAATAAAATCTTGTATGTGTGACATACCAGTAAATATCTTTTCTCCCTATTTGCTCCTATATTCTTGTGTTACATTGTTACAGTCACTTTTATGCTTCTTTTTTGTAATTTTAATAAACAACAAATAAAATATGATGTATATACATATTAAGATAAATTTATTGCAGTACATTAATCTTGACAAGTTATTCAAGATTGTCATGCCTGTTGTATCCGTGTCATTTCATACAATATCTCCTTGTCTAGTCTCCATGCAACCTTTCCATTGTATTTGTTTTTTAGTGTGTTTAACAGATATACTGAGCTAAATTACATTAAAGTACCATAAATTTTCACCCGCTTTCAGAAAGCCATCACATACCTTCAAAAAGGCAATACATTACCATGAACTTTCCTATAATTTTCATAAAACTACCATGTGTCAAATCCAACATTAGGAAAATCGTCAAGTATCACATGATATTTTTATGGCTTAAGTATCTCTAATCTCTACAACATTGAGATGACCGTTTTATTAACATTGGGTTGACGCATTGTGGTTTTATGAAAATTATAGGGAAAGTTCATGGTCGTTTATTGCGTTTCTAAAATACATGGTAGTTTTTTGAAAACGGGTGAAAGTTCATGATAGTTTTATGTAATTTAGCTATGATATACTGAGGTATGCATCATTTTCCACATTCTGATTGGTGCCAGAGCTCGTGGTTACAGATTAGTGTATAGAGAATGCAAAATGAAAAGAAAAGGCAGTGTCAAGTCGACGAGGACAATGATTATATGAGTTCAGGAAGAGATGAGATCATCGCTGAATATGGTAGACCTGGTAGAAGATATTGATGGCAACATGGAGTTTGTTGAATTGATGTTGTGATAGAGATGCAGGAACATATTGCTAAAGATCCATGAAGACCTCATGGTGGTCAATGAAGGAGAACCAAAAGGTTTGGAAAGGTGCCAAATGAAGATTCAACATGATGACATCAAAATTTGGCAGTAGATTAGGGAATCTGCAGCGAGAAAATTGGAGTTAGAAATAGAAGGAAGGTTATCCTATAGCGACAGAATTGCAGTGAGTTGCTTACAGGCCCATGATAATGGATGCAAGCTCAACGGCGAGTGATACATTTGGGGACTAGCAAAAGTTATGCTCGGTGGGTGCTAAAGTTGATTCTAGACAGGTCTGGACATATATAGGTACAATCATAAGAATTAACTCCACAATTTTTTTCAGAAATTAGAAGGTAAAATGGAGAAAACAGCTCCTAAGATAAGTTAGGTGAAAATAAAAATATGAAGGTGAAGAGACAAAGTTTTATCTTCGAGTAATGCAGGTTACACAGATAAGCATAAGTTAGAGTTTGTTGGTTTGGTGTCTGGCATTTGATTAAGTAATAGGTGGACTCACAACCCCATTTCATATCAGGCACAATAGTAAAGTTGTGGGAGGACCAACGCAGAGGAAGCATGTCAGGTACCTAAAAAGACATATCTACAGCAGCAATACATCTAAGGTTGATGTCAGGAATGGATATACGAGTGTGTATGCCGGAGCATGTCCCACCCCTGTGACTTTTTCAAATTTCAATAACCACCCTACCTTTGTTAAACCTTTATATAAGTTTGCTCCCTTTCTTCAATATAACGCATAACCATTGTACATTTTATAATCATTAATCTTCAATAACTTTCAAACACATGAGAGAATACCGCCTACAATGGTTTGGTCATGTGCGACAAAGACCTACAGATGCGCCAGTCCAACGAGTAGAGCGTATAAAATTAGGGCACGTTTAAAGAGCGCAGGGGAGACCGAAGAAAACATGGATGGAGGTAATACGACAAGATATAGAGGCTAAAGGTCTTAGTGAAGGCATATTGCTCGATAGGAATGAGTGGAGAAAGCTGATCCATGTGCCCGATCCGGCGTAAATCTCTTTTGGTTCATGTAGCCTACCCCAAATACTTGGGACAAATGGTTTAATTGTTGTTGTTGAACTTTCAAACCCATATGAAAGCTTATGAAGGTTAAGTTTATCATGGTTGCCCCCCATGGCGGAAGCTACTGCCTCCGTCCTTTGTTGATTTTTATGAGGAATCAAAGTCATACTGGCTCCTTGGTTGAGTAGATGTCATGCATTGACTTTAGGAACAGGTTCAAAGCGATCAGCCAAACAACAACTCAGGAGTACCCAGATTACAGTAAGTCGAAAAATGGTGCAAAATACGTAAATATAGATTTCCCAAGAACAAATTTGGTCCCCAAATAAAATGTAGATGACTGTGACAGGTTCATAAAAACGGGCTGGCCAGAACAACACAGGGCCAGCTTAAACTAGCTTTAAGAGACTGGGATGGACTAGAGTACGACCTATCTCCAGCAGCCTTCAGAGTTTGCTATAAATAAGTAATCCAAATGGTTTCTAGGATTTCTAGGAAGGTAGAGTTTTCCCATAAAGTTTAGCTGGATTTTTCATAGGTACAGAATGAGTTTGATATTAGTCACCATTAAATTAAGAATACTTACAATTAATGGAAAGCCTGGTGCTTGACATCTCATAAAGTATGGCAGACTTTCATTATTTAATGGAGTTCAGAAACTTTTTAGATACTTTCTTAAGAACTTCTAAACTGTCTGTTTGTATCCCATATCTAGTGGCACATCCAGAAATTTTTTCAAGGGTAGGCGTAATAGAAACAAGTATACATTAACAGAAATAAGTAAACATATTTAAAACTTCAATTAGCCTAAAATGCATTCTAAAAGAGATTAAACTTGAATTAACAAAATTATACATAAGACTCATATCTAAGAAACACCCTTATGTATATGCTTCAGTACAAAAGTTCAAGAAAAACACAACAATATTGACAAATAATTTATACCGTAATAAGATCAAGGAAAAAAAATTACTCTCTAGAATAGACTGAGTAGAGAATTTTCTAATATATTGCTTTCTTTTCAAAAGAAGAATCAGATCATATGAGAGATCAACAAGAAGGGAGATAAGAGTAACTAAAAGATTTGGACTCCATTTTTTTTTCCTTATTTGTTGTTCGGGGGGGGGGGGGGGGGGGGGGGGGGGGGGGGTGGGGGGGGGGGGGGGGGGGGGGGGGAGGGGGGGGGGGGTGTTCTTTCTATGGAAACAGGGATTTTTTATATTGGAGAGAGAGAGAGAGAGAGAGAGAGAGAGAGAGAGAGTTCTATTGGGAATCAAGAGGGTTCTTTTTTTTCCTTAATTGTAGAAAAGACAGATACTATTTGATTGGGATTCCACGAAAACTATCCTATGCTCCCTAAGCGCCACGTGGTGCTCAGAGAGGGGGTAAATAGTGGGCCCAGCCCAGAGGCCCCATTTACCATGGTCAGTATCTCTCATCTCCCTGAGCACTACATCACATGCTCAAGGAGCATGGGATACTTGCTAAGGATTCCACACACATAGAGGGTGTGTGTCAAGTGAATCAAGTGCATGTGGGGTATGAAAAATAAGGGGCCTCCAACCCCTTTATAGTTTTACGACAGCCCAGTGTGAGCCTTACCTGGAATGGACTCATAAAAATTAATCTAAGGCCTTATAGGCCTTAAGAAGTTTTTTAAAAACCAGTGGGTGGGCCCACACTGGGCTATACATAACCCCGCCCCTGCCGGTATCCAAGTTTTATATACAAATGAATATAATTTTAAACTAATATATATCAAATATTGTAGAAACACACACAAAATTTCTATTAATTTCTACATTATCAAAAAAAACTTCCCATTCAGTCATTTTAGATAATAAAAGAAACAACACAGTGCACGGGGACCGGATTGTCAAAAGAACTCATCTCATGTGAGACTGAATTTGGGATTCAAACATCAGAAACTTGCCATAAACTATTGGGATGTGTTAGGAAATATTAATTGTATAAGGAGTATTATAGGAATAAGATTACCTTTTATGTATCTATATAATACAATTAAGATGAGAGGTTTGTCTCTAACTTTCTCCCAAATTTTCTTCTATCATGGTATCAGGCTACAAGGCTCCAATCCAATACCCTAATCCTAATTTATTTTTCCTTTCTTTCTATTCTAACTAATTTTTTTTACTTCCTTGTTTATTCTTCGTAGCAGTGGTCATCTGTTTATTTGCGATAGGTCATCCTGTTTTTCTTCGGAATCCCTTATTATCGACTAATGCATCATCTTTAGAGAAAAATGAATTGGAAGAAATATAATCTCTAAGGATAAATCTCTCTAGGTGTATAAACACGCACTCAACAACTTACATCAGATCTCATGACCGTGCCAATGTCTCCTAGTTTAGTTATTAATACACAATCGGTGAAAATCCTATTGTTTCTTCTAAGCATATTCCTTTTGATGATATTTATTCTAATCTGATCAACTATTGCCTTTGAAAAGAAAACAAAATTGTACAGCATATTTTTTTTATAATTTTATGTATTATACTCATCTTTCATGACATTTCATTCTTTTTTCTCATTTCTTGATTCTCACTTATTCTCAAGTTCGTGTAAGAGATTTGGAGGTCTGATATGCAAAAGGAGATGACTTCTCTAAAGCAGAATAGCACATGGGATTTGATACCTCTTCCACCTAGGAAAAGGCAGATCGTTGTTATGGTTTTCCACAGTAAAACTCAATCCAGATGGTTCTCTTACCCGCTTGAAAGCATGTTTGGTAGTCAAAGGGTATTCTCAAATATATGATATTGACTATCAAGACACCTCTTCTGTGGCTAAATTAACATGTAATTGTCTCCTCATTTCGTTTGCTGCTACCCGTCATTTAGCTGTTACATCAACTTGATATCAAAAATGCTTTATTTATGATATTCTTGATGAAAAGGTTTATATGAAGCAACCACCTCATTTGTTGCTCAAAGAGAGTCTGGACACGTTGTCGTCTTAGAAAGTCTTTATATGAGTTGAAGCAGTCATAGAGCATGGTTAGGAGATTTATCTCAATTGTCGTTCTCAGAAGATCCTTTTGTGTTCTTTCTATTTTATCAGAGAAAACGAATTTTGTTGCTTGTTTATTTGGATAATATAATAATTATTGGTGATGATGATCAAGAGATTAATGAGTTGGGATTGTATCTGCAGAAGAAGTTTCAAACAAAGATTGGGATAGTTGTGACATTTTTTGGTCATGAGGTAGCAAGATCAAAGAAAGGGGTCTTTCTTTGTCAATGGAAGTATGAGTTAAACTTGCTTTTAGAAGCTAGAATGTTAGGGTGTAGACCAATGGATTGCAAATGGATGTCAACTCTAAGTTGCTGCCAAGTAGGGAGAGATTTTAGATAATTCAGGTAATACAGGAGGCTTGTGGATAAATTGAACTATCTTACAGCGACTCAACCTCGACCTAATGTTGCATACCATGTTGGCGTGGTGAGTCAGTTCTGCTCCACGAACAAATCATTGGGATGTTGTGATTTGGATACTTCGATATTTGAGGTGTGCCTTAGCAGAAAACTCTTGTATTCAGATTGAAGTCATTGACGTTAGCTAATATTTTTGGATGTAGATTGGGCAGGATCATTAATTGATAGATGATCAACTACTGGTTATTACGTGTTGTTAAAGAAAATCTTGTATCGTGAAAGAGCAAGAAGCAAGTTGTGATTTCGAAATCTAGTATTGAGTCTGAATATCGAGTATTGACCGATATCACATGTGAATTGGTCCTAATACGAGATCTCTTGAGGGAGCTACATCTTGTCTTCAACTCGTATGAGATTGTATTATAATAATACATCAGCCATTCACATTAGAGAAATTCAGTTTTTCATGAGTGCACTAAGCACATTGAGGTAGATTGTCATTTAGTTCATCAAAAAATTACATAGGACAAGATCTTTAAACTTCAAAATATTTCTTCCATTATTCAGTTAGTAGATATGTTGATAAAACCTCTTGAAGATCCCTGAATTCAGAGTATTTGTGACAAGGTGGGCATGTATAAATGTATATGCTCCAGCTTGAGAGGAAGTGTTAGGAAATATGAATTGTATAAGGAGTAGTATAGGAATAGAAGATTAATTTTTATGTATCCATATAATTCAATTGATATGAGAGGTCTAAGTCTCTTTTTAACTTTCTCGCAATTTCTCTATCAGGATGTCTTACATCCTAACCCCAGTCTATCTTAGTTACCTACTGTTAAGACCTTTTTGGAGCTAAAACTGAGCAGAGTGCAACGAGCGAAGAGTGATGACTATTTTAAGAAGGTCTAGTTTAAATGTTGAAGCATAAGAGTGATGCTTTCAAAACCTTCGAGCAGTGAAAGGTTCTGGTGAAGGGCAAACTAAAAAGAACATCAAGCATCTCCATACTAATAATGGCACGATCGTTCTGTTCGAATGACTTTGAGGAGTTTAGCAGAGATGAAGGCATCTCTAAGCACCAAACAGTCAAAGAGACCCTACAACATAATGGAGATGTAGAATGGATAAACATGATAATGTTAAGAAAGCTCGATGCATGCTCTCTAATGCTAAATTGATGAGAAATTTTTGCATTGAAGCAGTTCGCACAACGGTTTACTTGGTGAATCGCTCCCACGCAATAGCCATCAATTGCAAAACTCCAAATGAAGTATGGTCTAGAAAACTTGCACACAATTCTAATCTCAAAATATTTGGTTGCCCTGCATGTTATCATGGTAGTAAGGGAAAGTAAAGTGCCAGGGATAAAAAGGGAATTTTTCCTGGGTATGATGATGGGTTCAAGGGTTATAGAATTTGGTCTCCTAATTCTAAACTAATACATAGTAGGAATGTTACTTTTGATGAAAATTCTATGCTTTACCCGAGAATGAAGTATGTCCCTGTAGGAAAAGAAAGTGATGTCACGAGGTGGAGTTTCCCATGAATTCAAACAAGAACCATGTGAATGGTGTTAATTATGCAAAATCAAAAGGATGTATATGAGCCAAACACAACAACAACAACCATACAACCATGTCTCTATTAAGCACACAGGCTACTTGTCCTTAAAAATATGATTTTGAAGACCTGGCAGCATACGCACTCAGTGTAGCAGAAGAGGTGGGGGCTTTAGATCCCACCAGTTATTGAGAAGTTATCTCAGGTGTTGAGTCTGCATGGTGGATTGTTGTTATGGGTGAAGAGATGAAATCTCTTCACAAGATCAGACATGGAAACTAGTGAACCACCAGAGGGAAGAAAGGTTGTCGGCTACAAATAGATCTTCACAAAGAAGTTTGGAACCTCATGAGCATAGGAAAAAAGAGACAAGGCTCATTTAGTTGCTAAAGGCTACAATTAGAAAGAAGGAGTGGGTTTCATTGAGATATTCTCTCTTGTTTTGGGACACACATTTATTTGAGTGTTGCTCACTATGTTAGCTATCAGGAACTGGAGCTAGAACAACTCGACGTGAAGACAACTTGCCTTTATGGAGAGCTAGAAAGGATATCTTGATGTGTTAGCCAGAAGGGTTCGTTATTCTGTCAAAAAAAGATCAGGTTTGCACATTGCTAAAATTCCCAAGGTAGTGGTACAAGAGATTCAAGAGTTTCATGTGGAGCATGGCTATAGTATGAGTCTGCACGATAGTTGTGTTTATCATAAGAGGCTCAAGAATGGCTCTTTCATCTGCTTGCTCTTATATGTAGACAACCTGCCCATTGCATCTTGAGACATGACAGCTATTCAGGAGTCGAAGTGCTCTTAAATAGTGAGTTTGATATAGGGATCTTGGAGCAACTCATAAGATTTAGAAATGAAGATACACGAGGATTACAAGCAGCGGAAGCTTTTGTTACATAATAGTTACATTCAAAAAGTACTGAAGTGGTTCAATATATCAGATGAGAAGCGTGTAAGTACTCCATTGGCAGCTCAGTTCCGTCTTTTAGCTAATCTTGCACCTTAATCAGAAGTAGAATCAGAGTACGTATCTCGAGTTTGTATGCTAGTGTTGCAGGGGTCTGATGTATGCTATGGTGTGCACTAGGCAAGACATTACACATGCGGGTAGTGTGGTAAGCAGGTACAGTCCAGGAGAAGGCACTAGGAAGAGATCAAATGGATATTTTGATATCCTAAAATAATGACATATGTTCGTCTTATTAATGGCGGAGGTGATACTCTTTTAGATGTGGCAGGTTATTCAAATTTGGATTATGCCGGAGATCTTGATGGGAGAAAATCACTGACTTAAATATGTTCTCAGTTTAGCAAGTTCCATCATCAATTGGTAAGTTTCTTTATAGTCTTCAGATGCATTATCAACCACGAAAGTAGAATATATGGCACTGACGGAAGCAGTAAAGAAAGGCATCTGGTTAAAAGGGTTGGTTAGTGATTTACGTCAGGAGACAGCTGTAGTACTCAAGGTGCTATATGTTTGTCAAAGAATCAAGTCTTTCATGACAAGACGAAGTACATTGATGTGAGATATCCCTTTATGTGTACTGTAGAGAAGACTAAGGTGAAAAAGATTGGTACAACCGACAATCCCCCATTTTATATTGACCAAACTGATTCCCTCTCGCTGATGCGTTTTCAGACCCGTTAACTTTCTGAGATTGGAAATCCTGTAACGGGTCGGGTCCGGATGGGCCTTGTGACTCGACCAGTTAACAGGTTCACCCGCCCACTTGTTAAACGCGGGAATAAATAGGCCGCTACTCTCATTTTTCGGGCATCTGATGTTTTTGCCCTAATTTGGAACAACGAGCTGAGTTCAGCTCGATTACTGAGAATAATAAAGTCATTTCCCTCCATCTTCCCCAAATCCTTTGTGTTGCCTGTTCTCCCTGTTCTTCTTCTGTCTTTTGCAGGTTGAGGTGCCGCCGAGGAACCGCCACCGCTACCACCCCGTCATCTCCGACGCACTGGAAGAAGGTGAAGGCGTATCAATGGTATCAGAGCTCCAAGTTCCAGAGTTTCCTGAGGATCAAGGAGGAGACAGCGACGACCTTACTCCGAAGGTTGAACCACGAGGATCAGTGTCTTTTGACGGAGGTTGGGATTCAAAGAAGGAGTTAGACCAAGAAAAGACTCTCAGGGGGGGCTCGTCTTCTCAAAAAGAAGGTCAGAATGATTTCCGATTCAGAGCTCTTGATGAAAGAACGGCGCTAAGAACTCGAATGCTGGAGGAGAAGTAAGTGATAAGATGAGATCCATTGATGATCGGTTTCGTTCTCTTGAAGAGAGGATGGATCTTCGTCATGAAGAACTAATTGGAATGATCGCAAGATTGTACCAAGATCCTCGAGTTGGGAGTAAGGAAACTGGTGAATCGGGAAGAGATGAAGTTCCTCTTACTGGGATGCCTAAGGTGAGTCCTAAAGTGGTAGTGTCCGCTACCTCTCCACACGTGAAGAAGACAACGATGGTTGGGGGAAAATCAGATTACTTCTTGAGAAGGAACTAGAAGTCTTTAGTGTCTTTCAATACACCTGGTAAGCTTCCGATGCCAAAACATCCTAAGGTGGAAATTCCAATATTTAGGGGTGACGGGGACATCTTAAATTGGCTGTATCAGCTGGAGCATGTATTCACCATCCATCATACTCCAGTAGAAGATCGTGTTGAGTTCTGTGTTTTTTTTCCTGCAAAGAGAGGCTCTGTTGTGGTGGAGATGGTTGGAAAAACAAAAGGAGGATCAGTCACTTGGCCTGAATTTTATGATGAGATGATTTTGCAGTATGGTCCTGATGATCTGGATGATCCCCTGGCTACTCTGGCTAATTTGAAGCAGACTGGGACTGTACAAGAATACCATAAATCCTTCATTAGATTGGCTCATTTGATTGAGGAGACTGAGAAAAATTTAATCAGTTTGTTTTTATCTGGTCTGCGTGAAGATTTGAGAGGGAAGGTCAAATTGGATAAGCCAATGACCATGGTTTCAGCTTATAGAAGTGCAGTGGCTAGGGAATTTATTACAGCAGTAGAGAAGAAACTAAACAGAATAGTTCCTTACAGGGGGTCAGCTAGTACTCCAGTGTTAAGTCCAAAAAACCCCATGGTTTCAGCTACTGGTAAAGATGTTAGTTCTGCGACAATTGCTCCAATAAGAAGGTTGTCCCCATCTCAGGTGGAAGAGTATAGGAGGAAGAGTCTATGTTTTAAATGTGATGAACCTTATAGTCCAGGTCATAAATGCAAGGGTAAAAGCTTGATGTTGATTGAGTGTGAAGAGTCTGAGAATGAGCAGGATGAGGAAATTCTGTTTAAAACCAAAGGAAGGATTAAGGGAAAATTTGCATGAACTGTCACTCAATGCTATGGAAGGAGGTGTAACACCCAAGACTATTAGGCTCTTTGGACAGATAAACATGAAACCTGTTAATGTGCTGTTGGATACAGGTTCCACCCATAAATTGATCCAAAGGTTGTGCAGAGAACAGGGCTGATAGTCACACCTGAGTTAGTTTTTAGTGTGACTATAGCTGGTGATGATAAGTTACAGAGTGAAGGATTATGTAGATCAGTATGCTTCAAGTGTCAAGGATTGGAAATTGTAACTGATTTCCATGTCTTACCAATAGGGGGATGCCAAATGGTTTTGGGAATAGATTGGCTGCAGACTTTGGATGAGATACCTGTGAACTTTAAATAAAGGAAAGTGAAGATCATCAAAGATAATCATTCATGGGAGTTACAGGGGGTACCATCTAATGACATGGAAATAGTATCAGCTAAGGCAATGGAAAAAACACTATATCAGTCAGCCAAGGGATGGGTTTTATATATTTGTCACCAAATAGAATTTAAGCCTGATCCAGAAGCTAGTCTTCAGTTGCAGTCTTTATGTAAGGAATATGATATGGTTTTTGGAGAAGTAATGGGTCTTCCACCCAAGAGAAGTCATGACCATCAGATATCAATAGTCCCTGGTACTGAACCTATCAACTTGAGACCTACAGGCATCCTTGGGAGCAAAAGAATGTCATAGAAAAGATGGTGGATGAAATTTTGGAAACAGGGATTATCAGGAACAGTAGGAGTCCTTATGCATCTCCAGTTGTTTTGGTAAAGAAAACTGATGGCACCTGGAGGTTGTGTGTGGATTACAGGGCATTAAATCAGAAGATAGTCAAAGATAAATATCCAATACCTTTAATTGATGAGTTACTTGATGAATTATATGGAGCACAAATTTTTCTAAACTGAATTTAAGAAGTGGATACCATCAGATTAGGATGAAAGAAGAAGACATACCTAAAACAGCTTTTAAAACTCATACAGGCCATTATGAGTATTTAGTCATGCCTTTTGGTTTAACTAATGCTCCTGCTACCTTTCAAGCCTTGATGAATGAACTCTTTAAACCATATCTGAAGAAGTTTGTGCTGATATTCTTTGATGATATACTTGTTTACAGCAGGGATTTACAGGACCATCTGGGCCATGTAAGGTTAGTGTTGGACATTTTGAAAAAGAACCAGCTTTTTGCTAAAAGAAGCAAATGTCAATTTGGAGTGACAGAGGTAGCCTATCTGGGGCATGTTGTGTCTGCTCAAGGAGTGGCTGTTGATCAAAGTAAATACAAGCTGTGGTGGAGTGGCCAGTCCCTAGAACTCTGAAGGCATTGAGAGGATTTTTAGGTCTGACTGGGTACTACAGGAAGTTTATCAAAGGGTATAGTACTCTTGCTGCTCCTCTGACTGCTCTCACCAAGAAGCATGCCTTCAATTGGAATGAAGAAACTCAGAAGGCCTTTGAAACATTAAAAACAGTCCTCACTAACCCACCAGTCTTAGCTCTTCCCAATTATACTTCACCTTTTGTAATTGAGTGTGATGCTTCTGCCAGCAGAATTGGGGCAGTATTGATGCAGGATAATCATCCCATAGCCTATATCAGTCAAGAACTAAAAAATCCCAGTAAGTTTGCTTCAGCATATGAAAGGGAAATGTTGGGACTATTGTTAGCTACAAAAAAATGGAGACAGTATCTGTTAGGAATGGAGTTTATAGTAAAAACTGATCATAAGCCACTAAAGTACTTACTGGAACAAAGGTTGTACACTGAAGCCCAACACACTTGGTTATTGAAGTTGTGCAATTACAAGTATAAGGTTGAATACAAGAAAGGGAGGGAGAATATAGCTGCTGATAGCCTCTCCAGAAGAAATGAAGCTTCTGATACACCTGCCCTATTGAAAATTTCAGTAGTGGAATCCGATTGGGTTGAATTATTGAGGAAAATGGTAAGTACTGATGCTTTCTTTTCTGATTTAAATAGCAAATGGACTGATGGGCTGCTGGATACTGCTAAATATCAGAAAAAGAGTGGGCTTTTCTATTATAAAGGTAGAATCCTCATTAATCCCTCCTCCTCACTCACCCAACTATTACTGTCTGAGCATCATGATACTCCTGCGGGAGGACATTCTGCATATGAAAAAACTTATCAGAGGTTGAACAAGGTAGTGTACTGGCAAGGTATGAAAAATAGTGTCAAGAAATACATCAGGGAATGTGATGCTTGTCAAAGGTCTAAGTATGAGACTACCAAACCTGCAGGTTTACTGCAGCCTTTGCCTATTCCTCAGAATGTCTGGGAAGACATTTCCATGAATTTCATTGAGGGGTTGCCAAAAAGTTGGGGTAAGTCTGTTATCTTTGTCATTGTTGACAGGTTAACAAATTTGCCCACTTCTTATCTCTCTCTCACCCCTATACTGCTAAGTCAGTAGCTGCTGTTTTTATGGACAACATTTACAGTCTGTATGGAATGCCTCAGAGTATAGTCTCTGACAGGGATGCTGTGTTTACCAGTGAGTTCTGGAAAGAGTTGTGGTCTTTACAGGGGACTAAATTGCTTTTTAGTACCTCTTTTCATCCCCAAACTGATGGTCAGACTGAGGTAGTTAATAGATGTTTGGAAACCTACTTACGTTGTTTTTGTTCCCACAAACCTCAAGAGTGGTGCAAATGGCTTCCCTGGGCTCAATACTGGTACAATACCAGTTGGCATTCAGCTATTAAAATGGCTCCATATCAGGCTGTGTATGGCAAAGTCCCTCCTACTATCTCTTCTTATATCCCAAAAACTGCTCGGCTACAAATTGTAGAGGATGCACTGTTGGATAGAGTGCAACCCTTCAATTATTGAAGGATAATTTGATCCAGGCACAGGAAAGAATGAAAAAGTGGACAGACTTACACAGAACTGAGAGATCATTTGAGGTGGGGGACATAGTGTTTTTGAGACTGCAACCATATAGGCAAATCTCAGTAGGAGGAAGAAGATCCCATAAACTTTCTCCTTTGTTTTATGGTCCATATAAAATCTTGCAAAGAATAGGTCCAGTTGCTTACAAACTGGAATTGTCTGAGGAAGTTAAAATCGATCCAGTGTTCCACATTTCTCAATTGAAAAGGAAGCTTGGCCATAATATCCAGGTACACAATCAGTTGCCCTCCCATGTTGTTGAAGTGATCAAGGAACCTGACACCATTCTGGAAAGAAGAATGGTGAATCGGTTTGGGAAAGCTACAACTGAAGTGTTAGTTAAATGGAAACAATTGCCATTGGAAGATGCTACTTGGGAGAATTACTGGGAGCTGATAAAGAAATTCCCTGTCTTCGACCTTGAGACAAGGTCGATTTCAAGGGGAGAGCATTGATGCGTTTTCAGACCCGTTAACTTTCTGAGATTGGAAATCCTGTAACGGGTCGGGTCCGGATGGGCCTTGTGACTCGACCCGTTAACAGGTTCACCCGGCCCACTTGTTAAACGCGGGAATAAATAGGCCGCTACTCTCATTTTTCGGGCATCTTGATGTTTTTGCCCTAATTTGGGAACAACGAGCTGAGTTCAGCTCGATTACTGAGAATAATAAAGTCATTTCCCTCCATCTTCCCCAAATCCTTTGGTGTTGCCTGTTCTCCCTGTTCTTCTTCTGTCTTTTGCAGGTTGAGATGCCGTCGAGGAACCGCCACCGCTACCACCCCGTCATCTCCGACGCACTGGAAGAAGGTGAAGGCGTATCACTCGTATGTTC
This sequence comes from Agave tequilana, assembly GCA_038442645.1. Taxonomy (NCBI): domain Eukaryota; kingdom Viridiplantae; phylum Streptophyta; class Magnoliopsida; order Asparagales; family Asparagaceae; genus Agave; species Agave tequilana. The sequence continues at coordinate 96,906 of JAVJIF010014073.1, forward strand.
ATGCATTGCTTGGACTTGATCAGTATTGATAGGACGAGATAGCCCCACGAGGAGCAAATTGGCAGCAACAATTTCTAGTGGTTTCATTTTGTATTTTGATAGGATCCAATCCAATGAGGAGACTTGATGGTATGTCTTGAATCCTAACCCTAGTTTATCTAAGTTACCCACAGCTATATGACTTTTTCAGAACTGAAACTGAGCAGAGCACAGCAAGCAAAGAGTGATGACTATTCTAGGAAGGTGTTTACATGCTGAAGCAGAAAAGTGGTGTTTTCAAAACCTTCAAGCAGTGGAAGGTTATGGAGTAGAAACAAATTGAGAAGAAGATCAAGCATCTCCGCACTCATAACGACATGGACTTCTGTTCAAATGAGTTCCTGAATCCTAAACTTTTTGGTACTATCTGTTTTGTACTCGTACTTGTTGAGGGTACTTTGTGGATTTTATATTGGAAACAATTCGAGATTATAGGGTTTGTTTCCAGTAGGCAGTGAATCTTCTTCATGTGAGAGTACTATCATTCGTGAGATGAGAGTACTGAAATTTGTGGATCTCTTCTCTCTCTTTCAAAATAGTGAAACTATCTGCTACTTAAAGACGTCGGACTTGCTTTGAAGCTCATGAAATCTGTGCGCGCGCGTTTGTTCTTGATCTCGGTTTCTGTTCATACCCTAACATAAACAGATAGTAAGTTCAGTGGGAACTATCTCCATGTAAAGTAACAGGACCCTCCGAACTATTCATGAAATTTAGGGCCTCAAAAGGAGTTGACAAAATTGCCAGCGACCTTCAGATTTAATATCCTACTGTTTCCAATTTCAACAAACTATGCATCTCTTTTAGTTCTTTAAAAGGCTACATCCAGGTGTAACCTCCAAGACTTCCACTGGAATCAGAAACTGTATGAAATTAGAAAATATAATTAAAATCCTGAGTCAATGAGCTCTTGCCTGCATTTCAGAATAATTCATGGCATGAAGAAGTGAGTTCTGACTTTACCTTTGCTTAAGCATTAGGTTACTAGTCATCAGCAATTTGACTCCAGCAATATTCTCAACAGCAAGGTTGTTGAAGAAGCCAACAAGCCCGGTGCCCAAGCCAATAAAAAGTGCAAGTATCCACTTGAGAACTACATACTGACATATCTGAACTTTCTTCCTAGAACGCCAATCTTCCTTGTACAAGTCATTTTCTGCAATCCTGTTAAATATCAAGCAACATAGAGGAAGAAGAAATCACCAACAGCAAGAAAATGCATAACATGAACAGAAGAAAACAATGGCTTTGATAAAATCTTGTGTGAGAACAGATGATGCAAAAAAATCCTCTCTCTATCTAGCAGTCTACCTGTCATGCGCTCACTGCTCCATGCTAGTGTTATACTAAAAACAGGGCAGAAGTTTTATACTAATTTACGTCATTAAAACACATAGGGCATGCACTCTGTAATTCAGTTCTGAAAGCTTGCCCATGCTTCCATTATCCCATACAAAGAATCAATGACAAAGGTAGAAAAACAAAGTATTAAAGACTTACAAATTCGCTTCCTTCTCGCGGAACAAATATAAATATCAGCCATCAAACCATGTAAAAATAGAACACCTCAGGTTAGAACATCTTAGATCAATGCAAGGGCTAAGCAGAAAAAGAAATATTCCAAAAATTGCGCGTAGTTTTGACAATGGAACCAGATAACCGCGGAAGTTGTATTTTAAAGTCCCACCAATAAAGATCAACAGGTCATCAGTATATACCTTCCAACTCATAAGCTGCTAAGCATGCTACCTAGTTGGTGTTAAATTATATATGCAGGAACTCAGTTTTGCAGAATGATGGTCGGATTCCATCATCTGCACAATGCCTAGTGAATAACTTTCTTGCACTCTTAGTGTTATTTGATTGTTGAGCCATGTGCAATTTGAAGAGTCCCACATTAGACAGTTGAGTAAAAAGTGAAGCGCATAAATATAAAGTTGGACCTATACCTATTAGCTTAAGCTTTTTGGTCAGATAAGGTCTTAGCCCATATCTGTGCCTTCACATGTTTGTCTCCCCAACGGACCAGTTTGTCATAACACTTAGCCCTCAACAAACCCATCAAGAAGCAAAGACTTCTTTCATAATGAAATACTGCAAATTTTAACATTAAATTTCAGATTCATCTCCTACCAGATTGATGAAGATCAAAAAAGAATTAGGCCAGGCTCCACAACAAGGGTGTAGTTAACACTGAAAAAGTACATGGCAATCTCTGTTTAGCTAAAAGATGGAAGTTTTGTCTCTTTGATAAAATAGGGTATATTTTATTATAAAAAAAATATTGCAAATTTTGCCACTAGATTTTAGATCCATCTCCTGCGAGATTGATGAAGATCAAAAAAGAATTAGGATAGTCTCCACAATAGGGGTGTAATTAACAAGTACATGGTAACTATGATGCACAGACACAGACACGGGATACAACAAAATCCAAAAAATTAGGATACATGGACACAGAAAGCAATAATTTATTATTATTATTATATAAATAAATTTATAAAAAATCTAGCAATAAACTAAAACAACAAACAACAAGTGTACAAGATATAAAATATCATAAGTTTATAACAAATTACAACTGAAGATCATAAGTTTACAAGTTATCAACCAAGTTAACCAACAAACTATCATAAGTGCAAAACAAAATTACAACCAGAGTCATGCATCAAGGATCAAGATAAAACTGAAGCTAGACCAATGACTTCTTCATTTACATTATCTCCTTTTCCATCATCCGCAAACAAGACAGCCTCCATCGTGGGTTCACCAAGAGGAGTAGCAAAATCTAAAATACTGACACACTGAAACAAGTCAAAGTCATCTCCTCCAATATCCGACATCCTTGTTTCCTTTTCATTATATTCGTTTGAACTTCGAGAAAGCAAATGAAAGTTGTTATGCACATACACTAGATTTTTCGCTCGTGCCGGTGTTAATTTGTTTCTTAAGGAATGGATGAAGAAGTATGTACTCCAATTTCTTTAACAACAAAAGGAGGAACGTGATTGGCCTAAAAGCTTTAAAGCAAACGTTGTAAATTTGGAGTTAAGAAACCATAAAGAACCCACTAACACTTTGGATCCACAAACCCTCTATCACGAAGAAAATCCGGATCAATAAAAGCACCCAAAGTGCCTGAAAATCTAACATACTCCATGCTCACCACCCGTCATTTATCGGGTTGGGATAGTATTTATTCAAACACTTGTCTCTTTCAGAAGAGATCTCTTAATCTTGATAGGGTGCTTGTCAAATTATATTCTTATTAAGCCAAATATCATGATAATACCTATTAACATAAAGAATAACCGCATTAAAGAATATGAATTATTACATAAACTTAAATATTACCTTGAATTCAAAGATTGTGCCAAATATTGAAGTGACGTGTTACCCTTGTTCCAACGATCCTTCAAAATTTGATGTATAACACCATATTGCTCATTTTCTCTTTTTTCTTCGTGCCGATAAATAGCATTTTTAACTTTCTCAATCATTGTGCCCCACATGTCATACACCAAATTAAAAGATAGTGTGTCAGTGTCGGTGACCCTTAACATGTCATAAATTTGATCGGTGAAGGCAATGAAATAATTTATCTTGTCCCACCACAAATCATATAGCATTTTCTCTTAACAAATTGTGTTTATCCCACATCATCATCCCAATAGATATTCCATCGATCACTAAGAATCAAATCTTGGAGGTTTCTTTTGATGATTTAAATCTCTTCTACATGATAATCTAAAAAGCAAATCTAGTTTCTGCAAGTACAAAAAGTTTCATCTTAGAATAGTCAATGAACATGGCAAACCTCATTGAATGGTTCATGATAAAATTCTTTTGATCGATGCAATCATTTAAGACCTCGGTAATCCAATTGCATTGTTCATAAGTTACAGCATTTGCCTCCGTATTTTTAACCGCATAAATATTCTTAAGTGCAAGATTAAGAGTGCGCACTATGTAAGAAGTCCAAAAGATATGAGAATATTTGCTCTCCATAATAGCAACCATGATCTTGCATGCAGAAACGTTATCGGCTATGATTTGGATAACATTTTGAGTATTACCTCTCTAATGCAATCTTCAAGTTTTTCCGCAATGTAATGCATATTTTTCACTTCTCCTTCGACATTTATGGAGTTCAAGAACATTCAGTCATTTTCGATAACCGCCATGAAATTAATTATAGGTCTCTTTTGCACATCCGTCCATCCATCACTATAAATGGAGACCTTTTTTGCTTTCATGTGCCCCTAATGGGTTCCATCAACCTCTCTACTTGAGATTTCTCACGTTGCAAGAGAGTGATCCTCAAAGAGTTTAGCTAGAAGGTTTGGCAGTGATTGGATTGTTTGCGACAAGTTTAAATGTTTTGACATACCATGATTCCTTGTCAAATTAAATGACAATCCACCGGTATAGACATCTTCGTAATAATGCAATCTAATTCATCTCTTATCTTTTAATTGAATGCTTGATCTATGGTGTTGAACCCCTCCTCTTCTTCAGTCCACTTGGACCACTTGCACTTTCACCAGCCGCACTAGATGTTTAAGATAAAGAAAAAGTTACGTTCCTAAATATAAAAGCCTTCAATCTCATTTTACTTGCTTCGTATTCTTTGTCATGTCCTTTATGACGTGGGGTTTAACCGTTACACACATCATTGTTTCTTGTCCGCTTATCCACTGAGATGAGTCTTAATTCTTGAGTATGATCCATTAAATATTTCAAGGCAATAACTACACTTTCATCGCCAATTTTCTTCTCCCTTCTAATTTTTTTCAATTTAATTACATACTTCCAAAGTGGTGTATGATCATCCATTATTCCACCTGAGGAACTTTCCATTGAAGTCATGTTGCTATAAACATAACAACACAACATTATTATTTTAAATAATTTTTCTACACAATCAACATGCACAATCAATTATCCACACAATCAACAATTCAACATATTCACGCAATTTTTCTACAAGATCATCTCCGTAAGAATTAATCCTCAAATATTTTCACATATCCTAAGCAATTAATATCTTAAGCAATTTTTCACATAATTCTCATAATTAATAATTTTCACATATCTAATTAATTCACACAATTTTTCACATATCCAAGTAATTAATATCCTAAGCAATTCTTCTCTGTGCTCTTTCTGCTCAGTGCTCTGGATCTCTCTCGGGTCTGGTCTCTCTCTGTGTGCGCGCACGCTCTCTCTGCCTCTTCTCTCTAACTCTCTTGTGTCTCTGCTTTCTCTCTCTCAGAGAAAGGGAGAGCACAAAGAGTTAGAGAACATAAAGGAAGAGCTGGAGAAAGAGACAGCAGAGAGAGAACAAGATCGGAAGAGAGAGGCGAGCACAGAGAAGATACAGAGAGCAGAGACAGTCTTCTCTATGCTCCTCTCTCTGCTCTGGTTCTCTCTCCCCGATCTCGATCTCTCTCTGTTGTCTCTGAAAATCACCTAGAGGGGGGTGAATATGTGATAATGCTAATCAATGCACAATTTAAAAATATGATGCAACAATCGCCCAAAACAAGACTAAGAGCCGAATACCCCGCAAAGGGTTCTGAACTCTTTCCTCCTGATTCCTCTTGAAATGAGTTAGAGGTGCGCAATGCAACCTTATTGTATGGGACTATGATTGACAAGATGAATGAAAACAAATGAATCTTGCAATGAAGATAGAGAGCAAGTAATAAGAGCAATGAAAGTAAAGTAAGAATCAAGTGCAAGTAAACCAAACGCAAACACCGAGAATTGTTATCGAGGTTCGAACACCCAGCTCTACTTCCCCGCCTTCCCCAGAAGGATTCCAACCACTTCCACTATCACAAAAGATGTTACAGATTCACCGGAGTACCCAACTCCACAATCTCAAGTACAAGCAATCTCTTAGTAGTCAAAAGACCACAAACTCTCTCTTGCAAAATTCTCTTCCCTTACAAAGGTCCTTAGAGAACAATGAGTAGGAATGAAGCTCTTGTGTGTAAGGAGAAAAGAAAAAGAAATCAGAGAGTTCTTGAAAACACTTCAGAAAATGAGAAAGAATTTCAGCACAAAACCAAGAAACCAAGCTCTTTTGAATGCCTTAAATTTTTGAAACTTTTGCAAAATTTTCTTGTAATGAACCTCTCCCTAAACACCCCTATTTATAGTAGAGGGCTAGGGTTAGAAGATAAAACTCACTTAAGGCTAATTAGAAAGTATTAGGATCAGCAAATGACATTTAAACCCTTATTAGAGAGAAAAAGACAAAATAAATCAGCCTTAAAATTATAGCCGTTACTGTTCAAACGGCTATACCGGTCGACCGGTCGGTCGACCGAAGTACAAAAATAAGAGTCGTTGCAGGCTCTCGGTCGACCGTCCGGTCGACCGAAAAATACAGAGAGCAATGGTCTTGCAGTCAGGCAGGTGTCGGTCGACCGCCGGGTCGACCGTGAAACGTGCACACGGATACGCACTGCTGCCAGAACCTCGGTCGACTGGGTCGGTCGACCGGCTTGACCTGACACAGGGTCGGCCGACCCGGACGGTCGACCGGCTCAGGTCAAAAGCCAAAACAAAAACAGAATTTGAGGAGAAATCTATTTTTAACAAAACAATTTTGAATAGAGATATATATAATGGATAAAAAGGAGTTTGTAGGCTGAAGATTGTATACAAACTATTTTTGTACATATTATAGGAAATATTTTTGGAAACAAGATGTGCGCAAAAACGTGTGTGATAGAGCTTCAAACTATTCACTATTCTTTAACAAAACTCTAATCTAATAAATTATCTTGAGCAATCTTGAAGTCTTGAGCCATGCAATGTCTTGTAGAGCCTTCTCTTCTATGTTCCTTCCTTGATGTGCAAAAAGCCTTCTTTACTTATGAACCTAGAATTTCTTGCAATAGTTAAGCAATGGCCTCCAAATATGGTACAAACCTGAAACTTATCTTAACAAACTAATTAGTACCATATAGCTCCTATTTGTTTGTCATCATCAAAACTCTAAACAAATGGAGAGTGTAACCTTATGGGCCAACAATCTCCCCCTTTTTGATGATGACAAAACAAATAGGCTATAAGCAAAACTATAGAGGAGGAGTAAGCTCCCCCTCAAATTATGCTATCATAAAAAAATGTAAGGTGCAAGCAAAAACCATCAAACCAAAAACCATATGATTAAAAATCAAAATATGCTTGCAAAACACTTAAACTCAAAAACAAGAAATCCTTAAAACTAATTAAACATGTATAAACTCATATGGAACCAAAACCATATGAACTCATAATTCTATCATAAAAACTCATTCTCCCCCTTTTGTCATACATCAAAAAGGGTTATGAAAACATTTTTATTCAATAACGCAAACATTAAGTTCACCACAAATGAAAGAAAATCTAGCAAAATCAAGTGGTTTAGTGAAAATATCGGCTAGATGCAAATCCGTAGAAACATAATCAATATCTATATCTCCTTTCTCAAATGATCTCTAAAAAATGATATCTAATCTCAATGTGCTTGGTCTTACTATGTTGATTTGCATTCTTTGTCATATGTATAGTACTAGTATTATCACAAAATATTTTTATATGGTTATAATGCAAATCATAATCAAGGAGAGTATGTTTCATCCAAAGGACTTGTGCACAACAAGCCCCCGCGGCAACATACTCCGCCTCGGCGGTTGAGAGAGCTACAGAATTTTGTTTCCTAGAGGACCATGAAACAAGACAATTACCAAGAAATTGACATGTCCCACTAGTACTCTTTCTATCTACTCTACAACCCGCATAGTCGGCATCGAATAACTCGTCATTGAGAAATCTCCGATTTTCGGATACCATAGACCCATTCCAATTGTTCTCTTAATATAACGAATAACGCGTTTTACCGCAATAAGATGGGACTCTTTGGGACACGATTGAAATCTAGCACAAAGACACACACTAAACATTATGTCCGACCTACTTGCCGTCAAATACAAAAGACTACCTATCATACTTCTATACAATTTAATATCAACATTTTTACCTTGGTCATCCTTATCAAGCTTGGTTGTAGTTGCCATGGGAGTGTTGCAAACTTTAGAGTCTTCAAGTCCAAACTTCTTTACGAGTTCCTTTGCATATTTGGCTTGGCATATAAAGTTCCCATCTTGCAATTGCTTAATTTGGAGTCCAAGAAAGAAATTAAGCTCACCCATTGAAGACATTTCAAATTCACATTGCATAACCTTTTCAAATTCCTTGCATAAAACTCATTAGTAGAACCAAAAATTATATCATCAACATAAATTTGCACAATTAAAAAGTCATTATCAACATGCTTAGTGAATAGAGTTGTGTCTACTTTGCCTTTAACAAAATCATTTGAAATGAGAAAACTAGAAAGCCTTTCATACCAAGCTCTTGGAGCTTGTTTCAATCCATACAAAGCTTTATCAAGTTTAAAAACAAAATTAGGATGAACATGATCAATAAAACCGGGAGGTTGTTCAACATAACTTCTTCATTTATAAACCATTCAAAAATGCACTTTTCACATCCATTTGAAAAAGTTTAAAATTTTTGAAAGATGCAAAAGCTAGTGTCATCCGTATGGCTTCAAGCCGTGCTACGGGTGCAAAGGTCTCCTCAAAGTCAATTCCCTCAACTTGAGTGTAACCTTGGGCCACTAACCTAGCTTTATTCCTAATCATATTTCCGGACTCATCCATCTTATTCCTAAAGATCTACTTAGTACCAATTATTGGTCTATCGTGGGGCTAGGAACAGGTGCCAAACTTGGTTGCGCTCAAATTGATTGAGTTCCTCTTGCATGGCTAGCAACCAATATGAGTCCGCCTCGGCTTCGAGCATGCTTTTGGGTTCAAAATGAGAAATGAAAGCAAAGTTACCACATAGGTCATGGAGTTTGGAGCGAGTTGTTACCCCTTTAGATGCATCACCTAAGATGAGCTCCTTGGGATGATTTGTAGCGTATCTCCAAACTTTAGGAAGCGGTAGAGAGCTTTCCTCTTTATCCTCTTGAACATCACCAATTGATTCTAGCTTTTCTTCTTGAGCGGGTGAGTCCTTCAAGGATAGTCTCTCCATGTTATCACCTAATGGTTCAATCTCTACAACATTCTCAACAAACACATTAGATTCTTCAAATTTAACATGCATGGATTCTTTAATGGTAAGTGAAGATCTATTGAATACTCTATAAGCTTTACTAGTTGTAGAATATCCAACAAAGATTGCTTCATAAGCCTTAGCATCAATTTACCCAAGTTATCTTTAGTGTTCAAACAAAACACTTGCATCCAAAAACTTTGAAATATGCAACATTAGGTTTTCTAGAATGATACATTTCAAGAGTTTTGGAAGAATTTTTACATAAATAAATACGATTTGATATATAGCATGCGGTGTTTACGGCCTCGGCCCATAGATATTGAGGGAGGTCATACTCACTTATCATTGTCCTATAGCCATCTCTTGAAGTGTTCTATTTTCCTTTCTATAACTCCATATGGTTGTGGAGTTCTAGGACAAGACATTTCATGCTTAATTCCTTTTCATCACAATAAGTCATGAAGAGTTGGTTAACAAACTCACCACCTCTATCACTCCTTATTCTCAAAATCGAAAACCCTTTTCTTTTTCAACTCTTTTTCGAAAAATCTTAAAATGAGAAAAAATTTGATCTTTGTGTTCCAAGAAGAAAACCCAAGTGAAACGGGAAAAATCATCAACTAAAACAAATGCAAATCTACTACCATTTAAGCTCTTAGTTTTAGTAGGTCCAAAAAGATCCATATGAATTAATTCTAAAGGCCTAGTTGACATGATATCCTGATTGGTTTGAAGGAAGACTTGGTTTGTTTCCCAAGTTGGCACGCACCACAAATGCGGTCTTTCTCAAACTTCAAGTAAGGAATACCTTTCACCAATTCCTTTGAATTAATCCTAGAAGATGGTCAAAAGATGCATGTCCTAATCTTCTATGTCAAAGCCAAGAATTTTCATCAAAAGCATTTAAGCATTTAGTAGAACATTCCACATTAAGCATGTCAATGATAAAACATTATCATCACGAAAACCGGTGAGAATACAATCATTGGTTTTAACATCAAAGATTTTGCAAGAAGAATCATCAAAAACAACCTTAAGTCCACGGTCACAAAATTGACTAATGCTAAGCAAATTATGCTTCAAACCATCAACAAGTACAACATTTTCTATAATGGGAGATGCACCAATTTGAATGTTACCTATACCGATGATAGTGCCTTTGGAGTCATCCCCGAAGGTGACGGAGCCACCTTCCTCGTACCTTGATAGGGTTGTAAAGTTATTGATGTCCCACGTCATGTGTCTTGAACAACCACTATCAAGGTACCACCGCTCCCTACGTCTTGGAGCCTTGGTGTGTACCTACATCAAATAATTTAGGACTTGATTTTGGTACCCACATTTTCTTGGGTCCTAAAGAGTTAGTTCCATGAACCCAAACAAGATTATTTGATCTATTTACTTGGTCATAACAAAATTTAGCCAAATGTCCATTCTTACCACAATATGTGCATCTATACACTCTACCATATTTAAAAGCATAGTGAGTGTGTGATTTGTGAGCATGAGAATTGTGAGCATGAAAAGATTTAGCATGAGAAGTGTTATGTGTAGTGTGAGCATGAGGAATCTTAACATGTGAATCTTTAGCATGAGAGGTGTGCTTTTTAGAAAACATTTCTTCAAGTTTCTTAGTGTTAAAAGCACAATCCTTTAAAGTCTTTTCAAAATCAACAATTCTAGCTTTTAAAGAAGAAATTTCTTTTTCATCAATCTTAGAAAATTTTGCTTTACAAGCAACTTTGTAAGCACTAAATTCATTTTGGGTAGAAATGAGATTTGAAGAAATTTCATCTTTTTCTTTAGAAATAATAGCAAGTTGATTTTTGAGAAAAGCAACTTCTTTTCCATTTAGAGCATTCAATCTTTTTTATTATCATAGGTTTCTGAAAGTTCAACAAAGGCATGAACAAGAACTTCTTTACTTAATTAATCATCTTCTTCATCAAGAGGTTGAGGGGTTACCTTTGGTGTGTTTGTCATGAAACACATATTCGCTATATCCGCCTCTTCCTCGGACTCGCTTTCTGAATCCCAAGTTGCCTTGTACGCTTTCTTTTCTTCCGGTTTCTTTGGCTTGAAGGAGGAGATCATCTTCTTCTTGAACTCCGGGCAATCGCCATGATATGTCCGGTTTTCAGCAATTGTAGCATATAATTCTTCTCTCCTCTTTCCTTCAAATTTCCTTCGGAAGTTGAGCTTGTTCCTCCGGTATATTCTCTTCACATTGCGAACAAGTAGTGATAGCTCCTCATCTTTTTCTTCATCTTCTTCATCGTCTTCAAGAGTGGATGAAGACTTGAAGGCTATAGATTTCTTCTTTAGTGGAGCGGCCTCTTCTCTTGCTTTCTTTTCCATCTCATGGGTTTTTAAGTTCCCAATGAGACTAATGAGGTCCATCTCATCCTTGTCGTTTAACTCTTTCAAGGTGGTGGCCTTTATCTCCCAAGATGAAGGAAGAGCCCGAATTACTTTTCGCACCTTTTGGTCATTTGAGATATCATCACCTAAAGAAGAAAGAGCATTAGTGATTTTAGTAAATCGAGTAATCATACAATCAATAGATTCTTCATCAATCATTTTAAGAATTCATATTGGGACCTTAAGAGATCTATCTTAGCTCTCTTAACTTGTGAAGTCCCCTCGTGTGTGACCAACAATTTTGCCAAATCTCATAGGCGGATTGGCAATGAATCCCGTGTAAGGTCATCCTCATTCAAGGCGGTTAAGAGGGAATTTTGGGCCTTGGAGTTAGCCTCATATTCTCTAAAGGTAAAGTCGGTCCATGTGCTCTCATCACTATCGGGTGCTACATAGGGTTTGGTCAAGGATTTAGCTACTAAGCTACCTAAAGATTGCAAAAAGATAGCCATCCTAACCTTCCAAATAGAGAAATTTAGTCCATCAAATTTAGGAGGGGTTTTGATGTTATCGGCCATGTTTACTAGTGATGAAAGAATGAAAATGTTGATTAGCAAATTTTAAGGATCTCTCTATGGATGTTAAGCCAAACCTAGAGTCCAAGCTCTGATACCAATTGAAAATCACCTAGAGGGGGGTGAATATGTGATAATGCTAGTCAATGCACAATTTAAAATTTATGATGCAACAATCTCACAAAGCAAGTGAATATAGCAATGAATGTAGAGAGCAAGTAATAAGAGCAATGAAAATAGAGTAAGAAATAAGAGCAAGTAAACCAAACGCAAACACTGAGAATTGTTATCGAGGTTCGAGCACCCAGCTCTACTTCCCCGCCTTCCCAGAAGGATTCCAACCACTTCCACTATCACAAAGATGTTACAAATCCACCGGAGTACCCAACTCCACAATCTCAAGTACAAGCAATCTTTTAGTAGTCAAAAGATCACAAACTCTCTCTTGCAAAATTCTCTTCCCTTACAAAGGTCCTTAGAGAACAATGAGTAGGAATGAAGCTCTTGTGTGCAAGGAGAAAATAAAAAGAAATCAGAGAGTTCTTGAAAACACTTCAGAAAATGAGAGAGAATTTCAGCACAAAAACCAAGAAACCAAGTCCTTTTGAAAGCCTTAAACTTGTGAAAATTTTGATAATTTTTCTAGTAACCAATCTCTCCCTAAACACCCCTATTTATAGGAGAGGGCTAGGGTTTAGAGATAAAACATATTTAAGGCTAATCAGAAAGTATTAAAACCAAAACATGTCATTTAAATACACTTAAGTGAGAAAAGGACAAAAAAATAAACCAGCTTAGGAAATAGCTGTTACTGTTCAAACGGTATCTCGGTCGACCGGCCGGTCGACCGCTAGTTCAAAAAAATAGCCGTTGCAGGCTAACGGTCGACCGCCCGGTCGACCCAAACAAACAGAGAGCAA